>SNQJ01S0150939.1:0-11977 GCA_010110895.2 Picea sitchensis
ATATATATATATATATATATATGAAAATGGTCATTTTCATGTCTCGAGTTAGTAGTTATGAAATGAAGAAAATAGGATGAAAATTTTTGACGAAAATTAAATATTTCATGGCCATAGACTTAAGGCAAGTTAACACTACTTGAGTTGAACCCTTAGTTAGGCTAGGAGCATAACCTATTTAACCTATTTCCCCTTTCAAATTCCTTCTTTCTAAATTTGAAATTTAAATACTCCATAAAATAATTATGGGGGGGTATCAAGAAGCGAAGGTGTTATACCACAAATTGCCACATCAATCACATTCGTAAGATGGCTTATCCCTTTTCCCTAGCTTCAAAAATTAAATCCCATCCTCCATCAAACTCATCTAAAAACAAAATTTTTGTTTCCATTCATGGGTCACCCGTGTGAAAACAACGAATGTTCATTCCTTTCTAGTTTGCAACCCATGGATGCACTCAAAAATATGAAAAAAAAATGTATTCCACATTTTCGGGCAGAGTTTTTGATTGGGCTCGTTCCCAATTTTCCCTTGGCTTGTAAAAAATTGATTAAAACCACCTCAACCCATTGAGGATGGTATAAAGGCACATTTTAGGTCATGGATGAAGATGACAACCTAGGTGCAAGATTATGATGATGAATTTGCAAGCTTGCGTACTTTGCTTGATCCTCTGAGTAGCATCCCCCTAATATGGATCTTGTTTTCCACCATTCCTTCCTCTCGTATATGTTGTTGTACTATGTGTTTTTATCCCTTCCGAGTCATCCAAGGAAGAGCTATTGTGTTGAGTTCATGCTTGAAGGACCAACGAAGGAACCTAGGTCGATGGCTTCGAGGAAGTATTGATGGTTAGATTCAAGTTGTAACTACCCACTTACACCATTTTAAATAAAATAGTTCTCCTACCCTAAATACATGTGTAAATTGATTCAATCTATTGATATATGTTATTTTACTTCATATGCTTGAAGTTTAACACATTATGTGTATAATTTGAATTCAGAACTACCTTGTTGCAGCACAAACTTGGTCTCTTTTTGCAGGCTAGTACTATTGGAGATCAGGAGCACAATAAAAGTTGGAGAGAGAGGATCGACATTAGACATAGGATACAAGATGTGATTTCTCTCTCTCTCTCTCTCTCTCTCTCTNAACATTGTTGCGTGAGGGTAGTTTTTTTCCTTTTACATATGGTCTCGCTTTGTTGTGAAATGATCGAAAGTCACAGGGGAAAAATTATGTAACATAATTGGAAACCATAGTGGGGATATCTTCTCCTAGTTTGGGTCGTTCTTAGGGTGTCTTGTGTTGTATTTGATTTATATAACTTTTTTTATTTTCTATGCTTTCTTTTCAAAGCATTTGTTATCTAGAAACTTTGTCCAAAGTTTCTAGAAGGCTCCTTCTCGATTGAATTTTTTATTTTTCAAGTTTTACTGGTGCATCCACAATTTGTCCCTTTATGAGTAACATATATCTATGATTTTCCTTTCTATGAACCACTGATGTCTGTGAGTCCTAGTGCACACAATTGTGGATCTGTGTAAGAATTGAAATATTTTAGCCTTTCTCTCAATTATGGAGGATCTAGTTTGTTTCTTTAGTACAATATGAGCCTTCTAGGTTTTATTTTGGTTATGATTTCTATGTTAAGTCTCTTTAAAATTTGAAATCATCAAAAGAATATTTATTTTGGTTAGGTTAGTCTTTTGGTTATAAGGTTCTTTAGGTGGGTCAAAAGGTCAGTCGTGTGAGGTTGGGATGAGTTTCTAGTTTGATTGTTTTGTTTCAGTGATTCTTGACTATTTTCTTTACTCCTCTTTAACTTCCTCCCTTTGTTCATAAAAGAAAAAAAAAATGCATCTAATTTGCATTTCATTTCTTTTAGTAACATAAAAGACAAAACCACTTGTTTGTTGGTCATTCTTCTTTGGTTCCCTTGTGTCTGAACTTTTCAAGAAAATAATTTTCTTACTAGAACTCAAGTCTTTCGACATGTTGCTTGATTTGGTAGAAAGAAAATGAAAATGAAAAAACTGAGTTTTATGCTAGTTAGTTCTCTTTCTTCCTTTCCATTGTGCATTTTGCATCAAAAAAGGAAAAAAATTGCATTTCAAGGTTTGAAGGATTGTTCATGCATTTTCTTTTTTGAAACTCTTTTTCATTGAAGAATTAGGGTAAAGTTTTCTTTGGAAGTGTTCGTATAAGTTTATTTTTTGCAAGAGTCTCAAACAACATCAATTCCACCTCCATACCCTTTGAGTAAAAACATTTTCTAAAACGAATGCTAAACTTAAAATGTACTAGAATTTGTTTGCAGGGTTCACAAACAAGTTTAGGGTTAGGGCCTTGGATTAGGATTGGAGAGATAACTCTTTGAGGCCATTGAACAAACATAGGATTCTGAGTTAGGGAGAGTCAAATCCAACTATCGTATAAGTATATACGGGAAGCTCCTCTAACACATGAGGCAAACATGAGGTCACGTAAAGGAGATCCAAGGAGATATCCCCTACAAATATTAATTGATTTTAGTGGAGAGATCACAGATTGGGGGATTTTTCTGAAGTGATATTGACCCATATGTCGTTAGTTCTCTGGAAGAGTTTCGAGTTCAATTAACCTGCCCATACATTTGATCACAATTGTCGACTGTACCCTCCAGACGTTGACTATGAGTTGGTGACCTTCATTTCTTTTCCTAGGGATCTCAAAGGAGACTATGAGGGTTTTCCATGGTACTTGGGGAAGATTGGTATGATCACACTTTTACGTATTGTTGGAGGGTGCCCCACAAAGCATTGGTTCTTACACTCGATAAGGTTGGTCAATGGATCGAGATAACTTTTTCTCACTCATTTTTTCATTGGTTAACGAAACTTAATCAACCCATGCATTTGTCTAAAAGGTCCCTTTCTACTTTTTCATTCCTTTGGAATCAAGACCTCATCCACCTAGGATGAAGTTTTGGAGACGTTATTTGTTTGTGATGTTTCTCTTAGGAATTTTTATTGGAGTTTTTCTTTGTATATTTGGTCTTAATTTGTTTCAGTATCATCGCTTCTATGTCACTATTTCAGGGCGGTCAACCAATTGTTCTTCTTTTCAGGAAGGATCCTTGGTATTTCTCTTTAATGTGTGGAGCTATCTCTTAGAAGACATGGGTTTTTATACAACTATTTCACTAGTGTCCATGTGTGAGACATTTTTGGACATGAACAATCTTGTAAGGGATGAACCTGTGCATAATAAAGTCATGACCAATGTTCTAGAGAAAAAAAATGAAGGAACCCCTGCCCAAGGGGATTCTTGTTCTTTTCCTTTGTATGGAAACATTGTTTCCCCCTTGATGGCCATTTTGAACATGCTTGGGTTGAATGTAGGACTACCGATATGGTTTTGGACCACTCTGAATGTCCTGAATTCTCTTGATGTTTCTCATATAATCACTTTATGTCATGGGAATTGTATGGATGTTGATCCTTTACCTTATGCATCCACGAAGTCTACTCCTTATCCTTCTCCCTCTTTTGGTGAAGGTCTAGCTGCTAGTAACAATAAGTCTAAAAGTAAGAGGAAGAGAGAGAGTAAGAAAAAGAGTTCACAAACCTTTTCTAGCCATGTTAGGGACCTATCACCAGCCTCTGTGAGACATGTTGGGGGAAAGAACCCAACCTCTTTGATTCATGTTAAAGACAAGAAACCAGTCGCTGCAATTCATGCTGGGGGAACAAGTCTAGTCACTACTAGTCATACTGGAAAAATTTCACCAACCTCTATAAGTCATGTTGGATATCAACACCTAACCACTCTAATTCATGCTGGGGGAAACCCATCGGCCACTGCAAGTCATGTTGGAGGCATTGATACAGTTGATAAGCCTAGATGTATAGGACGCAAGCCGAAGTTCCCTTGTAATCTTTGCAAAGGAGACCACCTTACTCATTTGTGTCCTATTATTTATGTGGTACTAAGAGAGTAGTCCTTGTCTAAAGGCCTTTCTAGTTCTAAGTCATCTTCGGTTTACCAACAATTTAATCAATTATTGGTTCATGAAATGATCATGTCGATCCCATCTTCAAATGATATCAGTCTCATTTTGGGGAGTGATGTGTCTCTTGACCATGTTGTCTCAATCCTATTCAAAAAGTGGTTTAGGAATTGGTCATGCCGATGAAACCTTCAGTCGATCACACTCTTTTCTTGGAGAGTGACCAGTCTTCCAAAGTGGTTGAGTCGACGCAATATTCAGTCAATACCACTCTTCTTTTAGGGAGTGATGCATCTTTTGAATATTTATTTAGCATTTATATTTTGGTACCTTCTCAACAAAGGGGAATTCCACTCTCTTCGAGTACTCTCCCTCCATGTCCTAGGATGGTTTCCCTTGATCAGAATGGTCTTGTGGAGCCTCTCCTTCCTTCTTCTGCACATTTCCAAATAACGATTCTACTTAAATATTATTTGAAAGGAATTCATCGATGTATTGTAGATGAAGGATCCTCTGCAATTAATTTATCCTCCTCAGATTGGAAAGCATTGGGTTCTCCCAAGCTTCTGTTAGCTACTAGTGAGTTATTGGATTTCGACAGAAGACATAGTGAATGCCTGGGGATTTTTCCTCAGTTTCCTATCACCTTAGGTGGGAAGAATGTTCTAATTGATCGATTAGTGGTTCCAAGCCATTTATACTTTAATATGCTTCTTGGTCATGCTTATGCTTATTCTATGAAGGTTGTGGTGTCTACGCTCTTTCATGTGATGCATTTCCCTAAAAACGGAAGCATTGTCAATATTTATAATATTTCATCTTATAACCACCATCCTATTTTGATTTCATCTTAGTTTTCCCCTTTATATGTTCATAATGTTCAAGTAGACTCTTCCCTGCCATGGGTGAATTATGTGGTGTCTTATCCTCGATGGTCAATTACTTATGAGAAGGAATCTTTACAGTCATTTTTTTATTCTCATGAAAAGGTCTCGACAATTGATAAGGTGGTGTATCTAGTGGGGGTATGTGATCCTTCGCTTCCCCCTTTTGTTCCGAGGTATTTTGATTATCCTCTTGAGTTTGATATTGTTGCTTTTAAGACCTCGAGCCTTAGTATTTGTGAGTTTTACATCCCTGGTTTCATGGATGTTGATTTGCGTTCAGATGAGGCTATCCTTGAAGATATGATTATGCATTTTCGACCTCTTCCTGAATTGGAAGATTTATTGGCTGGTTACGAATAAAACCATTGGCTTGCTCCTACAAATGGGCTCTACCTGAAGAACTACTATGCATAAACCACAAGACTGTGTGGTCCTCTATACATATTGTAATTTTAGGGTTTCTTATTTTCATGTTCTGTATCCCATAATACTTTTTTTTATCATAGATTTCTATACTGGACTTATTAACTTATATGTGAGTGTTTGGTTTTATATACAAGATTTTGAAGACATTTTTCTTTGGTACATTTTATTTTGTCTCGATCCATTCTGACCGGTAATGATCATGAAACTGGCATATAGGTTATATTTTCCCCTCGATGCATTTTTTCATTATCCATTTCCAATTTTATTTTTCCTTAGGATTGACCCCATTGAGTTGTGACACGAAACCTTATCTGCTTTTTAGAAGTGTTGTAATTCACATGGTAGAGCCTATATTCCATGGGCGCCTTAACTTATAATCCCTTTGCATTTTGGTGCTCATGCAACAAGTTTCTATTTAGGCTCATGAGTCCTCTTTATCTCTTTCATGACTTTGCATTGAATATGGATATCTTATTCTCAATATTATTTTTTCCATTACCTATAGGACTCCCTCTAACACGTTCTTCCACTTATGTCAGCACCTCTTCAAATTCTTCAACCGATATTATGTTTCTTACTGGCATGTAGGGTAGGTTCATTTATTCCTGCACAATACATTTCTCTGTATCGTTCACATAGATGCCATAGGATCCACCCCATTCATTTTTGATAGTATACCTTCAAGCTTCCTTAAATGTATCGTTATGAATTGTAGAGGTTACCTTTCCATGGTCGTCCTAGTCAGTACCTCATTGGCCTTTTTGACACCTATGCTTCAGTCTTCCTGTAGGTTCAGAAGCCCTTTTTTATTCATGCCATGTCTTTGTCTTGAGGACTCATGACTTCCTCTCAATCTCTTGTTGGATAACCTACCCACGAGGCTTTCAGAATTTTGTTAAGAGGTAATTGCATTCCATATTAACCGCTCACTCTTCTACGCCTAATTTCATCTTCAAATTTCTATCGTTGAACCATTTTCTTATGATTTCCTACCAATTCCTAGCCTTGGAAATCATGCCCTTG
Source organism: Picea sitchensis (assembly GCA_010110895.2). Classification (NCBI taxonomy): domain Eukaryota; kingdom Viridiplantae; phylum Streptophyta; class Pinopsida; order Pinales; family Pinaceae; genus Picea; species Picea sitchensis. Next base: position 6,332 of record SNQJ01S0150939.1, read on the forward strand.
CAGCTTGACACCTTAACCATAGAGGAAACATCGCATGAGTTTCCTTATCTTACACATGCTTCCTTACATTAAGTATAGGTATGTTCCTTTATATTTGGAACTAGTTTTATTTCCCACGAACCACATTTCCTCCACTGTGCTATAACATTCTTTTATTATTTTTCAAGGTTTAATAAAATGAAAAAGACAAAAGAATAAAAAAATTAAAAAGAAGGGGGAAATATGTCTATCTTTTTGTTGGAAATAGTCTAGTCACCCTTGAACAAAGCACAATATTTGATTCATTGTCTAAATATTTTAGGTTTAGTATGGATTTATGATACTTTTTTCTCATTTTTTATTATAATATTCTCTAGTTAGTTATTCTTCCAACCATATGGAGCATTTGTTGATGCCTATGGTATCATGGATGTATCCCAATTTATAATCTATACTTCCTAAGTCACATAATGTGTCGTGATTTTGTTCAAGGGAAGTTTCATCCTGAGTCAACCATTCTGTAGAAAGTCTCTGAACTTTCAACTCGACCTTCTAGTGTCATTCAATAAATATCATCATCACAAGTATCTTTGTATATCACTCGTTCTAGTATAGAAGGTCCCCATTGACTTCTTGTTGCTGGGTATGCTCTTATTGACTCTGACACATTGATCTAAGAGTATGATCTAGATTTTCACCATGGGCCTATTTCCATCATAAATAGGTGGCCTTGCACTCAGCAGATGACAAACCATCATTGGTTGTTGACTGAGCAGTTTCCCTTGTGTTTAGCGTCAACAAAAATCATCACACATAGGGATTCGTGCAGTACCTTGGTTTCCATATTACCCCATTGGTGGATTCATCTTCTTTGTCAGTAGTCTCCATTATTGGCTACTATTTATAGAGTCTATGTCATGCGATATTCAATTTGGTGCATACTAGAGTCATACCTTGGTGTGGTCCTTACAATATGTTTGTGTGAGTCCTTCCAAATTTTTTCCCTTCTGCCACCCCTTGTGTTGGAGGATGGTTTAATGCCTTCTTTTTATCGAATCTCTTCCTATCAAATTCAACACATCTTGATCTAGGATAGGGATATACATTTATTTGTGGTACCTTGGGGATTGCAGTCATCAATGGAAGGTTCACTCGATATTGACAATGGGAATACATCAATGTCCCATAATCGATATATTCTAGAAAGTGTTCGACACCAAATCATTTATTCACACTTGTTAGATTGTACCATGGTACCTTAACACCAATTATCATCATCAATGGTTTGTCTCACATTTTTTAATGGCATACATCAATGATTGGTAGTCAAATGGCGTCTCACTATGTTTGACCCCAACATAGATATTTACATGGTGTAGACTCGTACCATAGTGGATCATTTTGAAGACTTCGAGTGAAGTAAGAGAATCACATATTTTTTTCTCCTACCTGACATATATTATACCACTCATCAGACATCGGTACTTGTAGAGGATCAATTTGTTCACTCCATTTGTTTTAGATATCCTCTTATTTTTATTTAGAGACACAACTCCATTGTGTATCCATTCGCGGCTAGGATTTACTTTTTACTTGGATCCACTATGTATTTTTTGTGGCCATGGACATCACTCATACTTTTATATATTTCATGGATCTGCAGTGTACCTGATTTGGTGGCCATGGTTACATCACTCCTTAGCATGGGTATGCTTGACTAGGGAAGGGAATACTCTCACTTGATATTTGTTGATGACTTTTGTTCTTGGATCAGCTATTCGGGAAATTTCATTGGATATACTTCAATGAATCCTCACCTCTCATCGTTATAATGTATTTTGGAAATTAGTTTCCATTATGAACTCACACATCAGGGGGCATCTATTATACCACAAATTTTCACATCAATTGCATTTGTGATATGGCCTCGCCCTTTTACCTAGCTTTCAAACCTAAATTCCATCCTCCTTCATCAAAATCATCTAAATGTTGGATTACTGAGAGGGGTGGTGAATCGGTAATAAAGAAATATAATCCTTTTTAACTGTATAATGCAAGTGTTATATCAATGTATCAATATCACCCAATAATTACAGAGTAAATAAACAATGAAAAAATAAGAAATCATACACATACACAGTACACCAGTGTTTTTACATGGAAACCCAAAGCGGGAGAAAACCACAGAATGATTTTTCTTATATGTCTTTAAGAATTACATTCATTGGAAGCACCAAATTCCTTTGTTTTCTAGTTGCAACTGGAAGGAGGCTCGAACCGCCTATTTTAGGCTACAACCTAAGGGAAGCTCCAACTCCCCAATTCTCTGGCTACAACCAGAAGGAGAATACAACTCCCTATGTTCTCCGGCTACAACTGCAAGGTAGCTACAACCACCTGTCCTTTCCCTGTCCAACCGCGATGATGTAGAAGTAGAATGATGGAACCACTGTCACACTATTAATGTGAGATATACAGTTGTAAACCTATACCAATAAACCTGTAATCAACCTGTAACAAACTATACCAATAACCTGTGCCAATATGTACCATACATTAATTGTAATGAACCTCAAATTTGACATAAAAACAAAATTGATGGTACATTAATATCTGAATTTCCTTTAATAGAATCATAGAAAAAATATACTTGAAGTTTGCTCTGATTATAGATTAATAATCTATCTGTAATAAGAGGAAAATCCTACAACATACTAACTTCACACTTTGTATGAGAGGTTCCCAAACAATTTTGGCACCCATTCAAAACCTATATTTTTTTATAGAGATTAATACATATACGTACATCCACTTGTATAATGATTAGGGTTTGAGTTTCTTGCGCACAATTTTATAACATTGAATTGTAATAGTAGAACTCCTACCAAACTGTATGTACATCGGAAGTTATACCCTTAGCATAACACGTAGCATATAACAGGTTAGTGATATCATTGTCGATGTCCGAGTCCCTTACATGGATTTGATTTAAGGCTTCGTCGTGGTGAAAACACTCTTAGTCATACAACTTACGGGTTTTAAACAAGGCAAATCCCATGCAAATTACCTGTATAACTAACTCATAACTAAGTCCCATCTCATCGATGGAGATAACAGAAAGATAAACTAACTGGACGATATAGTTAGTGGTTGGTTGGTTCTAACTGGAGAATCACGAAGTGACTGTCATTAACTTCACATCTTTGTTGGTAAGGGAAGAATATGCACCTGCCAAAAGGAGTTAAAGCTTTGTCCCTGTGGTTAAATAGGGGTCATGTGTGCGCCAGTCCCGATGGCTCTTTCACCTAACCCTCCCCAATCTGACTGTGCCAACTCTACCCTAGAACATGGCCCATACCTACAGTGTTTATTTCGAGTAGTACTTGCTTCCTCCTTAGGGTTAGGCGGTCCCTCCCTTGCCGTTGTGACTTCGAAGAGAATGGTTCTGCATTTCTCTTCCTCCATAGGGAAGGAATATCATCTTGGAGGTCATTTCTTGGTGAAGATGATGAGATTCATCGACTTCCTGGTAAGCTTCCAAGAGGACTCTCATATCCCTATTTTATTTTGAAAAACAGAGTTCAGGGATTCGTTATGAAGAAATCCATTACACCCTGAAATTCTTGTTTTGATTTTATTGGCCTTTTCTCCCCAGTGAAAATCTTAGATGTCTTTCGGGATTATTCCTATTTGGTGAGGACTTGGGTTACTTGGTTAATTTGTTACGACACCCTATCTTCCTATCCCAAACAATTTTGTTGTCTACGTGATTCCCCTTTGTACAATTTGTAGCTTAGGTTTTTTTGTTGTATCCCTGTATCGCTAATGTTTACATTCATGATAATTCTATATGGATTTGACCCTGGGTGTAGTAACAGTGTCAAATTTAATTTTGAACAGTTCATAGAAATTTTCCCACAGTATGCAAAGAATCGGCTTGTAGTTAGGTCTGTCCCTTAACGTCTCTTGTCTTTATCTGCAGTCGGTGCTCACTGTTTAAAATCTGGTAGAATTTTTTGTAAGGCAGTTACCTCTATTTATTTTTGGGTTAAGGTATTCCCACCAGGTATAAATAGTTGATTCTGTGTATAACATATGCCCTTCGAACTGTTCGCATGATAAATTTTCTGAAAGGAGTAGTTTAAATCTTTGCACTTTTACTATTTCATTTTCAAAAGCAGTTGATAATATATATATGATGTTTTTATTAATGATGGGACCCTGTTTTTGTGAGGGTACCCATTAGAAGTCCCAAGTTCCATCCTTCCCTGGCATGAGTAATCTATTCAACTAGAAAGCGGCAAATAGGAGAACTCCAAGACTTCGGGTTCTAAGTTAAGTATCTCTAAGACACGATTATTACTGTCAATTTAATGTTCAATTTAAGTTCGAAATTATTGCTCCATGTATTTACTAAAGGTTTATAATGGTAATTACTTGCAGGGTTTCGACCACACAAAAATACCGATATCAACTCCTATCCGTCATGCAACAAGGTACTTGGGTTCCGTAGTGACTCTCAAACTAGTTCCTCAATTCTAAAGTATGGAGGCCATGGTTTTGTTTGTAAATTTCTCGTGATATTAAGAAAAGTTTTCCTTTCTCTGATTTCCTATATCGGCTATCTGAGGGTTAAACCCTGGTTTCTAGTTGATATTCCACTATTGGGAGAGGATACAACAATGCATGATGTAGGGATTTTCTTTTTAAATTTTAAGAGCTTGGCCTGAAAGGATTTTGTAATATCAATATTCATGGGTTCCATCGCTGAATTTTGTTTTTATGCAATCATATATGTAACTACCAGAGTTAGCAAAACTAAATCCAAGTTTATTGATTCGAGAAATTCTTCAATTTGTTTATACTTATTATTAAAGGAAACATAACGGTTTAAATACTTTCAGAAATATATATTTCCAGAGTCCTATTTATTACCCTTGCAATTTAATGTACTTAGAAAACTTTATTTGAAACCCCCAAAACCATCGTTTTCTTGTTTCTGTTATTGTCTATATGGATAAACTCTCAACGATGCAGATTCACCATTCAAATTTATTTGACTATGATTAAGAAAGAGGGTTTCGAAAATTTCTAGATTTCCGAGTTCTGTGGGCCCTTATCCTTCTAACTATTTATTTTTTCCAGAATAGGATTGGGTTTCATTTTATTGAATTCTCATCTCATTTCCAGAAACTGTTAACAATAAAGCATTAAATTGTAGTGTTAAAATCTCACTGTTGTTTGGCTCGAAATCAAAGTAATACTAGAGACATGTAAATCTAAAACTTTTTCTTTCTTTCAGAATGACTCTCGATGAACTAAAATCAGAGTGTCCTATCACTGTTTAAATAATAAATGTGAGTCGAAGTACCTATATATGATATGATAACATATTTTTTTATAGGTGAGTTCCCAGTTGCAGTCATTTAATTTTTATTAAATCAAGAATTCCTATGCTAAGTATCAACTACACTTAGATCTATATATAGATATACATATATATGTGTATAAATCTATATGTACCATATATGATCTGTAGGGTTCATAACGTTCTTGTATTTCTCTGAGTTCAATATTATACCCGAAAGGAAATCTCAACTAAGTGATATGATTTTCTAAGATTTAATTATAGAAATACATACATACATACATACATACATACATACA
>SNQJ01S0150940.1:0-23162 GCA_010110895.2 Picea sitchensis
AGGGGGATAGAGGGAGGGAAGGGGGCTAGATAGAGGTAAAGAAGGAAAAGGGGGGAGAGTGGGGGAGAGAGAGGAAGGGGGATACAAAGTGAGGGGGGAGAGGGGTATATGTATGGGAGAGAGATTGTAGAAAGTGGGAGGGAGGGGGAGAGAGAAATGGATGAGGGGGTAGAGAGAGAGTGAGACAGAGTGTGAGAGGAAGGGGGAGAGAGAAGGAAGGGGGGGTAGAGAGATATAAAGATACAAACACAGGGAGAGTAGAGGAGAGAGAGGGACAGGTGTTGGCATAAAATTGTTAGACTAGGGTCATCCTCAAGTTACCAACAAAAGGGTACTTATGTAGTTTAGCACGTTGGCATTTTCATCTTCCCAGAAGGAAAGAAGTGTCACCTGAAGTGAGATTTAGACATGAGAATTAGGGAAGGGTAATAAGAATTCTTATTCATATATAAAAGTTATCAATATTAATACCATTCTTTTTTCATGATATATTAAACATATCATAGTCTTTAATACCTCATAACCCAAGACAAAAGAACAGAGTTGCGTAGAACATCATAAAGAAATACAAAAGCATCATGCATAATAGACAGAACATAATATCATTCTATGGAAAAACAAATCATCATAGACATGGGTCTTATTTTAAAATTTGGTCTCCATCATCATTCTCTTATACCATAGGCCTTACTCAAAATCATAGGTGATTTTAGGGGCTAAATTTCACCGATGGGCGAAATTAAGAGGTTTGGAATTTTGGTTGGGTGGATTGTTTACATAAAGAGGTTTTTTGGGTTTAAATGTATATAGCCCCAAATTTATTTTCATATATATATATATAACCCTTATCCCACATATATTTGTGAGGGAAGAGCATGGAAATCCATTTTCTCCCCTTAAAATTCAAACCAGATCCTCCCATTCACCTCAATTTTCTAGTAATGACAATGATTCAGAGGTTTTTCACCCCCATTTTCTAATGATCTGAGGTTTTTCAAATTCCCATTTTCCTGTAATAACAATGATTTAGAGGTTTTTCACCCCCATTTTTTGGTAATGGAAACAATTCATAGGTATTTTTCCATGGGTTTTAAGGGTACTAGCAACGACTCAAAGAATCATTCCTAAAGAAGTTCTGACAAAAAAAAAAATAAGAAACATAAATCTAAATAACAATGGGTTTCTAGTGATTGATCTAAAAAAAATACCTCTCGCCCAAAGAGATTCTGTGTCCCTTCTTCCACGGTCAAAACCTTTTTAGAAAAGGTATTTTCTTCCATATTGTTCTCCATGTAGATATGATAATATTATATGTCATCAAAAGCATGTTAAAGGGCTTCTTCCCATAGCATACTGAAATAATAACTTCTATAGAAAAATAGCGGGGAAATATTTGTATTTTCCTCTATGGAACATAGCATGCAAAAATGACCTTGTGATTCTTTGAACACGGTTTGGTTATTTTTAATTATCTAGGATAGTATACCTCCAAAGGTGGTAGAACATGAATTGGAATTGTTTGTATTTGGAATATATGGTGGTAGGGTTGGAGTGGTTTTTGGCATAGAAGTTGAATCACTAGGTGCCCACAATGTGATAGCATAGATTTTTTATGCTTTGAAAGCACACAGAGACAGTTTGCAGACTTGTGAATAGATTCTTGGGATTTGATCATTGGTATGAGCCTTTTTCTTCAATTGTGTAATGTTTCTATACTATATATGATATATTTTATGATCTCCATACTATAATTTTCTTCATGCTCAACTTAAGAAGTGATTTATAGAACTCAATCTTATGCTCTATATTGTTTTAAGTTGACCATTTTGTTTACACCTTCAACTTGTAAATTGAACTCATATGCAATTTATGCTTAGTTTACACTTTCATTTTCTTTCCATCACCACTATACTACAACCAAATCATCAACATACCAATGTTTAATTCTATCTTTCCTTTTCCACAGTTGCATCCTTGTTTCTGGTTCATTAGGGTTTCATAAAAAACAATGACCTATTTGAAAAGATGACTCCATCTCTTTTCTCATCTCCAACAAATCAAATTATCCATCAGTGAGCTTAATACCTAGCCTAACATCTTCTTCATTCAATCATTTAGTTGGATGATCTAAATGAGAGAGCCCACTCTGGGTTGGTAGGGCTAGCTACTCAATCCTAAAGATTGGTCTGTGGTTACCTCTTTGGTTTATTTTCTCAACATTGGGAAACTAAGGAGTGCTAACAAATTCCATCATGAATATGATTTTTCAATCCAAGTGTTTGATGAAATCCTGCAAAGAAGCATAGTGTTGTGAAAGGTAACCATTGTTAGACAAGCCCAAAATTGGCATGTCGGAGATGCCCTGAAACTCCTTGTAAAAAGAAAATGGATGATCCTATTTTGTCACTATTATAGGGGTCAAAATTTGATCCAGTGGATATTGGTGGCCACCAATCTTTCCAAATGGCTCAAAACAGTTTTTTTTGGCAATTTTGGTAATTTACTCATTTTAGCAGTTCTTTTAAACTTCAAATACTTTGAGGGGTCCAAATGAAGGTTTTTCTATATCTAGGGCCTCAATGATATCTGAAGGCATAATTGAGCCCCCAAATGAATCTCCTTGAAAATACCTTTCCAACAAGCTATCATTAGCCTAAAACGGAGATCGTATAAAAAGTTACACGGACTCCTGAAGTTGATAAAAAAATTAACTTACCCAAACAGGGCCCACATGATTTTTGTATTTCATATCCTAGGGTTAGGTTTTTTTTTTTTTTTTTTTTTTTTTTTTTATTTTACTTATGTTAAAAAGTCTCTTAGAGCCTCATTGTAATCATCTTTGTATCGCTAGTAGTCACTAAGACTTCGAGATAAGTCACACTATTCTAGAATAGTCTTTCACTGTATTTTGCATGTACTTCCTCTGTACATTTCTCCATTAATAGAAATCGTGTATTACTCAGATATATGTGTTTATGGTTGAATATCCGATACATTTCGCTATATCTCCTCAATACCGCATTATCTCCGCATTTCTTTATTATATCTCCCTCTCTATCTCGCGTACGAAAAATAACTCGATCGCTGGTATCGAGCACGCCTTTGATCGCTTTCGCTGTACGTCCCCCATCGCAGGTCCTGGGAGAGATTTGGGTCTTGATTTTGTTTCTCTTGAGGAAAAAATCGCTCACACACCCAAGAAACCCCAATGGCGGGAAGAAAAGAAAAAACGATGGAGCGTATGATCCTATCACCGTTGTTTGAGCAAGATCTCACGATGAGGGATCTAATGATGGAGAATTTTTCCCACATCCTTTAATGCTTATCGAGCAGCATCAAAAATCTTCACTGGAGACCACTTTGAGAATCCCTCGCCTTCAAGGTAAATAGCCGTGTTAATTTTGATATCTCCAGATTTGAAGGTCAAATAGATGCGAGATGCCCCATAAATGGTTAAGTCTGCTAGAAGGTTATTTCCTTGCTCATACTGCATAAGGAAAGATCTCCTTTGTAATTCTTAAGTCTCCTCCCCATGTCAAACATTGGTAGGAAACCTATCGGGAGCAAAGTTCCAGGATTCTGGAATATATGGGGCTGAGTGCACTTGGGAATTTTTTGGATGCGGTAAAGGAACAATACTACCCCTATTGGCAACTATGAGGACAGCATACGAGATGGACCACACTATGGCAAGATAGGGGCCAATTACCCCAGAAGTTCACCAATAGCTTCCATATACCTTACACTAAGATGGGTATTAAAGACTCGAATCCACATTTGGTTCTCGAATGGGCCTCTGCCGCATACATCCAAACCTAAATGGATTTTCTAAACATCTCATCAATTTGTTGCCTTATCGATATGTCATAAAATCGAAAGCATAAATTTAAGCACCGTAACAAATGGGAATTCTGGTCCCAAATCCACAATAACCGAAGTATGAAAAAGACAACCTTAACAAATAGTCTCCAAAACCACCAAGCCACAAAAGAAGGGTCACTGGAAGACAAATGAAGGATACCAAAATGGTGTAATTTCCAAAAATCCCCCGCACAACACCGGCGGAATGTCGCTTCAAAACAGTCATTAATAAGCCGAGATCAAAGACAAGTGAGTCGAACCCCGATTCGTGACCGACTGAAAATACCGGTAAAAGATGTGACTGACGATGCACTTCAATCGCTATTACCACACTACGCTAGCTCAACCCTAAGAACCAACAAATCCTGAAGAGGGGAGCACCTTTTCATTCGACATATGTGGGTGAAGGGGACCGCGCTTCACTTTATTGTTGATATAAGCCGAAGAACCTCATCTCGCTAGAAATGCCAAACAGTTGGGATTGTCGATAACACCACACCCCTAGCCATACAACATATAGTGGCTTTCACCCAAGGACCTAGGATCTTCATGTCGTACCGCCAGTATTCCATTGTCATACAAAGATCCAACCCCTTCAAGGATGAGGGCCATGCGATGTTTCCCAATCGGATGTCTGTGATGTTGTCTGGGGCCAGCCATATATGTGGAAACGCCATGCTATCTATGAGTCTCCACCTCACAGTGTCATTGTTACTATGGAAGGTCAACTCTACAAGATACCAAAAGTAGTTCCAACTACCCGCCCCACCTAAACAGGGCTTCAAGGTAGTATCTCATACTACAAAATTCATCTTCCACAATTTGTTCAAAGTAAGGAATAGAAGGATAACAACCACTACGCCTTTCAATAAAGAACCTTCTATCCACCGTAAAGGTACGACAAGGTTGCAAAGAAATCACGAAGATGCATCTTGTCCTTTCTCAGATCGTAATCGTCGAGTAACCTATGCTAGGGTCAGTGGAGGACTGCCTCCTGAATTCATGCATAAGCCGCCACCGGTGAGCCGAAATCGTTCCTCTTCGATCATGTTACATTTTTTCAAAAATGCCCAACTTGGGCCCAAACTTGCTTGGCGGAGTATCTAAGGGATAATATGTGGATTTTAATACTGTAGTTATTACCTTATGCTGACTCGAGCCAAAAAGGTAGAGTGACTGGCTTGAACCCTGTGGTAGCTACTATGGTATCGGGACTTATTGTTCTACTATCGTGTCAGGCGTTGAAACTGTCTTTAGCCTTTTGGAGTGAATTTGAAATTCCTCCATTGATACCTCTATTACAGGAGGAGATGAATTTCGTCGGTAGCCTCTTTTCCTCAATAATTTGTCTCAGCTTCTTTACTTCCCCAATAATTTTATTCCGCTTCATCACCAAATAAGCTTCTACTATTGCGCATAAAATGAACCAATCTGCCCTTTGTTCGCGAACTGTTTTCTATTTTTTAGGGAAAAAAGTGAATATCATCATAATTCATAATTTGCCTAATGTATTCCAAAGCAAACATCACCGTATATATATCTTTGAAGCTTGTATGGTGCCAACTCACCCATAGACTCGATTGAGGATTCGGTACAAGTACCAGTCTCCAGACATTTGCATCTTCCAGAGATTTAACTCTCCGCACTTTCATTTACCGCGGCTCGTGCACTTACCCAAGATAAATTTATCACAGTGGTGAACCGGTCGATGAATGTCGTGTTCATATTCAATCAATTGTGTTTTCTTAGAAGGGATCTAATGGACCGGCCATATTTCCCGCCGAGTCCATCTTCTCAGAGGGAGAAGTTGAACCTTCCTTCTTGAAAGTATAAGAACATGTAGGCTAGAATAGAAGAATACCAACATTCTCGGTGAACTTCATGAATTGCTCGCGGATGTTACTGCTTTCAAGAAAGTAATCAGAGTCGAATTGAGTGGTTGGATTTTTATCATTTTGAAAAAGATGGATAGAAACCCATGATGGGTTCGCCCACCCATTGGTCCGTCAATAGTATCCCAAAAGAGGAGCATACCGGGGCCAATTTGATTTCCTTTGTTGGAAAACAGAGAAGAGGGGTATAGGGGATTGGTGGTCGGGATTGGAGAGGAAGGAGGAGAGAATAGCTCGGTAACCGAAGCTCTTTATGGAAAGCCATTCCTCCGTAGAGCTCGTGAGGATTTCCAGTTGAATGGGGTCGCAACTTCTAGCGTTATCCGCATCATTTGTCAATATCCCTGGTAATGGAAGAAAAGGATCGCCCCCAAGGAAGAAACAATGGCTTTCTCAAGTTCGGGGACATATGGGCTTGGTAACTTGAGTGCAAACTCGAAATGGATTAGGGAAAATATATATGCATTGGACCCTGTGAGCCTAACTTCGCCGCCTCCCGATCTAGGAAAACTTCTCGGATCCATGATTGTAGATCATAGAAATCAAAGCTGCATGTAGTGTCTGTTATCAAGCGGTCCTTGTCTACCGGAGGGATTTTATCAAGATCGACCTGAGGAGGGACGAACGGATTCTCTCCTCTCGGTCAAGCCTAGTTTTAGACGCCATCTCAATGAATGTACCTGCAACAAACAACGTTAATGGGGTCTACTGGTGGTGGAGGAAAAACGACTGGGAAGCGATGGAAAAACAGTTCTCCGGGTGCTATTGGTTGGTTTCTCGCGCTGTGATGAATAACGAATAAAAATAGGTACAACGGGGTTTTTATTCAAAACTGGGTCGGTCGGATGTTGGAAAATGGTCAGCATGACAACCGGGCGTTTTATCCAATCATTAATGTATAACGGACCACTTAGGGTGACATGGTAGGATCATACGCGATATACCGACGACCATCGGAGGTTTGCGGGATTGAGGTAAACGTGCGGGGGTTATTCATGAGTAAGGGTGTTATGGCTACCGACACTAGGCCGCAAGGTAACGGATGGGACCCGAGCGCCAAACGTGGAGTGGGACAGTAATGGAGGGCGATGTCCGTGGGTGACCTGAGTGTCGACAAAGATGTGGAGGATGGGACCGGACCAATAGGGCTACATGGAATGAGTCCCGCTAGGATGAAGATTCATTCTCGGACCCTTGTTTTAAAAGATAGAATACCATAACCGGAAATCACTACTAACCGCTTATCCGAAAGTGTCAATTTCTCGGGCCGGCAGATTCCCCATCATTAACACTATTCTAATCTCCTCCATTACTAAAGGTAGAACTGAGGGGTCCAACTTTCATTGTGATCGTTGATTTAAGCACCGCTGATCCGCTTCAGACGCTCAAGAGATCCCATTATCAATCTCCATTGCTAATGGACGGGGTCCGACTTTCAATGTAGACTGTGGATCTGCGTGCTCCATTCTGGACCGCCCAGATTTGTGCTAAAGTTATCGATGATTTCGGACCCCCTATTAAAAAACTTAACGGACGGGGGTCCTGAATGCTGCTAAGGACCGTTGATTTGAGCTTCATGATCCTGGCCTTTGAAAGTGCATGAGACATAGATAATGAAAATGTCATATGTAGAAAAAACTTAGGATAAGGACATTTCTGCTGGTTTTCTTTGATTTTTCTCATATACGCCACCATGGGGACATCAATTCAATCTTGCATTTAGGCATTTGAGTCATAGGGTAACATCTTTATCATTCTGGCTTCACTTGGGCAAGGGAAATGAGGCAATTAACCCAAGGCCCCATCCCATTATCACAAGGCAATTAACCCGCATTAAGGGGCTTAACAAGATTTTATTCTTCTAGGGGCTACCTGATCAGGATTAGACTTGCCCAATCGTGATGTATCACTAATTTAACCTAGGGGCTATCTAACCAAGATCAGCCAGTGTGATCAGATGCATTCACCAACCTATAAGCATTGGTAATGAAAGAACTTGGTCATTTTTGAAAGGTATGACCAAGTTGCCATTGCATGGGCCTTTGCTTCAATTCTTTACCTCTTTTCTTTCTTTCTTCTTTTCCCTTTCTTCCTTTTACAAATTATTTGAAGAATGCAATATCATTTTAGAACCAGATTACCAGATGCAGATAATATCCAAGTCATAAGATGATTCCATAAATTATGGGGTGATAAATAGGTGGATCCACATGGGATGGCGGCCAATTTGTTAAGTGCCAAGAATCGAAGCCTTCCGCCTATCCGAACTAACTGCCCTGGTAATCTTCATTTGTCTGATTCTAAGAAAGGTATTAAAGAAAGGTGATCAGCCGCTTAGGTCCTTCTAAGCTTCAACAAACCGACTGTCATTCCATTCTAAAATGCAAGTAAAGATCAACAAAATCAAATGGTGGCTGTACAATGGAGAGTGATTTATTCGATTTCATTATTGGGGAGGAATATAGTTTTTCAGCATTCTTCCATTCACAGTTGCTCCTGGAAGATCTGACCCATCGACATTTTTTTAGCAAAAAGGCATTGTTTCCTTCTAAAGCTTGGATCATGTAGGGCATGTCCACAGATGATCAAATTTCCCATGTTTTCCTTTGTCCTCGTTCCTGGCATCCCATTTTGGGTACCAGGTCTCCTAATTCAAAATCATCCTCTTGGTTCGCTTGTCAAAGATCTCTTTATGTTTTCTTGGATGACCCGTGTTTTGTTGAAAACTTCCTCCCTGGTTCCATTTCTCTCAAAATGAATCATTTGATTGATTCCTCTCTGGGAGTCATTTGGCTCAACCTGTACCTCTTGAAGTGACTTCAAGGACACAAAATCTAATGAAGTTGGGAAATAGCCTCCGCACCGCATAATCGCCTAGTATGGTGACATACCAATTGATCTTTGGGTGGTGAGCCTATCTCCCATAAAGCAAATACTTGTCATGCCATGATTTTTATTCTCCTACAACGTTTTCTTGATGATGTTTACTAAGTTCTTGTTCGAGGATTCCGCCAACCCATTCCCCGAGGGTAGTATCAGGAGTGCCCCAAGACAATGTGATAACGACTACAAAAATCAATAAGCTTCTTCGACCGAAAAGGTACCACATTGTCAGTAATGATCTTCATAGGACAAACAAAACGGGATAAAATATTGCACTCTAAGAAATTTAATAATAATGGCCACAAGGGTTTGGTTCTCGCTTGAATGTACCGATCCATTTGGTGAAGTAGTCGGTGGCGATGAGAATCCACTTATGTTCGTCCCGAGGATGAGGGTGTATCTCCACGAAATCTAGTCCCCATTGGTCGGAACGGAGCCCTCCCAACCGAAATTGGCTTTGAGAGGTAGAGGTGAAGAAGCTTCCTTTTCCTCAAACAACCGACACTAGTGACACATATCGCTATCATGTACATCCAAACAGGGCCAGAAATCCAAATTTCGCGATTTTGTTGGCTATAGCCTTCCAAAATTTCATATGGCCACCGTGATTCACCGCAGATGGAACCCGAACACTTTGTCAGCTTCATCTGGAGCAAACAATTTAAAAGAATTCCAGCAGTGGTCCCTTCCAATATAAACTTCCTTCTAGATTACAGAATTTCAAAGCCTTCAATTTTAAAAAAAATCTAGCCTTTAGTTTTAGTTAAAACCTGTGGGGAGCTTGTAAATTTTGTAAAACAAAGATAAGGTCTTCATACCATGGAGAATTTAGATAAACCTCTTTAACGTGTGGAGTCACAATCTCACTCGCTCATCTGCCACGCCTAGAAAATTAATGTCAAGAGCTTGAAAGGATTCCACCATCAATTTAGCAAGGCCTTGACCTTGATCAATTTTGTGGGCTTAACTTCTATGTCATATTCTAGAATAAATCCGATCCATTTTCCCTCCGCTGTCTTGAGTCGATGTCTTTCACCACCATGTTTTGGAACATATAAGCAGACGTAGAATGAAGAATATAGACCTGAAAACCTTTATAGCCTTTTACCAAAGCAAAGGCCTACTTCCAAGGATGTTGTATTTTAGGTAAAGATTCGTAGGGATTTGTTAAAGAAAGTGGGATGGTCGTTTTGCCCTTCACTATTATTTTGCAGTAATACAGCGGCTATTGTGTGTTCGGAGGTGAAAGAAAAAAGACAGAAATCTTTGGTGAAGTCTGGACTAATCAAAATTGGGGCTTGAGTGAGTGCCTTTTGACTTGTTCAAACGATGACCGGAGTCGGTCCCATTTTATATTAAATCTTTTAAGCATATTATGGATGTTGCGTAGGAGTTCACCTGCATTAGGAATGAATCTTCCAAGAAAGTTAATTTGCCCTATAAATGAATGAAGTTCTTGGCTCGGGTGTTCTATTTTCGTAATGGCCTCTATCCCGCTGGGACTAATCCCCATTCCCTCTTTTAGAGATGATATGTCCCAACAAATTACCCTCTTCTAACCCAAAAAGACATTTCTTGGGATTCAACGAAACCCCGAACCTCCTAAGCATTTTTTAAAAACTCGTCTAAGGTGTCGCAAGTGTTCATCATCGGATCAGGAAAAAATACCATCATCTAAATAAACTATAATAAACCTTCTCGACTTCTTCCATCGGCAATGTCCATTGCCTCCTAGGTGGTTCTCGTTCATCGTAATTCAAAGGGCATCTTCACATACATAAATGTGCCCCATGGGTGTATACCTTTCTGATCGGGTTCAGGAACCGTGGACCGGTTGTAACCTCGAACCATCTAGTACAAATTACCGGACCCACCACACTTTGTGGAGAGGTGATCCATCTTAGGGCAAGGTAACTATCCTTCAAGGATGCTTTGTTCGGATTTATGAAATCTATACAAAGCCTGATCTCACCATTTTTATTTCCCACTATCACTAGATTTGCAATCCATCTAGAGTATCTTAAAGGGATTATGATCTTGGCATCATACATTTTCTCGATCTCCTTTCTAATACAGCACTTTGGGATTTATCCTTCTAAGCTTTTGTCTAAACAGTTTATGGTCTTCCTTCATGGGAATCCTATGTTGTATAACGCTGGTGTCATGTTTAAATCCTCATAGCCCCAAGTAAAAACGTCTGAATATTCTTTGAGTAGCTCAATGTATTTAAGCTTTGTTCTGGGGGTAAAGATTTGACAGCTTAACCATTCTAGTCTCTCAATGGGGCCTCTATATTACGCATTTGACCATGATCTTCTAGTTTTGGTTTCTTAGCTACACCATCACTATCACAAATATTCTAAAGGGACAAGACCTCTAGGTAAGACATTGTTTTCGCTTGTAGAACGCCAAGATCCACTCTTATCATCTCCTAACTCTCCGAGTCTACTACATCTCAACAATCTACCGTATTTTGCCACATTAACACCGCCTGCTTCGAATTTGTTTTTACATTTTCGGCCTTCATTTCACGTCTATGTTTCTTTGTACATCCAAAATTGTTCTCGCATTGGCAAAGTCTTCTATCCGGATCGCTATTTCCAAACACCGCCGCACTGGACATATTACCTGGGACCAGGACCGCGATTTAACCTCACCGTTGTATGTATCGGCTTTACGGAAAGTGGGATCTTGGTGTGATCATACCGATGTGGAAGCCAAACCATCGAATTTAATATTTCGTTCCTCTACATCACCGCAAGTCACCCTCGCTAAAACACTTCAAAGCGTCGAGAAAAACATTCCTGTAGGCTCTAAGACGTGGATGCTTAGCAACATATTCACCCTTAATTTGTTTAATAATTAATTCGAGTCACCCCTTACCATTATTTCCTTAGCACCAACCTTTTTCAGCTTTAATCGGCATTAAAGCTTCATACCCGAACGCTATTAGTGCAAATGAAAATTTAGCTTTATAAGAGTGATTTTCAATAATCTTTTGCGATTATGCAACCGTATTCGGCCCTCGGCCTCCTTCACCAGCTCCATCGAAATCCACCCGGTCTAGTCGGGTAGATCTTCTGTGTTTTCATTTTCCATTTTTGTTGCCTCGACCTCCATCTTGACTAGTTACATCTTCTGTCAGCTGAGTATCTTGCTCTTTGGTATGACTATCATTGTACAAGATGAATGAATCTAAATTGAATGGGCATAGTAAAGGGGGTAATTATGAGGCTTCTGATCATCAATTCATGTAATTTTGATCGTTGTCTTCAGATAACCTCCTTGTTGTCCAAACACTGGGACAAGCATGCAGACATATCCGCAATGCAAATTTCAAATTAGCTCCCCAAGACCGCGGACAATAACATACCATATTTTGCGGAATTGCGAACCACGCCCATCACCATGTTTTCAAAGGAATTTGTACCATATGATGTACAAATCTTTTAATCAACCACATTTGACTTTACTGGAGTCGCAAAGAGTGGTCTTTGTAAGGCTCTTAGTTACTTCCAATCCCAGCCTTTCCGGCCATGCCTTTAAGTAATAAATTATGTGGAGGTAACCGAATCCAACATGGCATTAAGTGCGCATTAAATCATGTATGTTCAAACTGATATAAAGGGAGCTACATCACCGTTATCATCTCGACCATCCAATACCGGGTCCAAAAGAAGTTCTATGCATCGTCAAATGAGGTTCACAATCGAATGATCGAACCGATAGCTAAGGCTTGGTGTCATGCTGTGCTCACCGGCTAATTCCTTTGTACTTGTGAATGATAACCGCCTCGGCTTATCAACTCGATCAACGGGACGAGAATTTTAATTTTAGCCAATTCCGCTTCTAGGCTAAAAGACACAGAAGTCCGGGTCTGACTCGTCAACTCTGGTTGATCCATATCCCTCCAGTCAGAAGTACTAGGCAGGTTAACAGTGGACTGGCTGCACCGGTCTTTCGGGCATGGTGACGTT
Source organism: Picea sitchensis (assembly GCA_010110895.2). Classification (NCBI taxonomy): domain Eukaryota; kingdom Viridiplantae; phylum Streptophyta; class Pinopsida; order Pinales; family Pinaceae; genus Picea; species Picea sitchensis. The sequence goes on from SNQJ01S0150940.1 coordinate 12,614, forward strand.
TTTCTTTAATGGAGTATCAGATTTACCTTTCTCGAAAGACTCCTTCCGCCAGGTTTCTTCGTGAGTTTTTGGCTCTCGCTATCTTCACAAGCTGTCGTCCTTCTTGGGGAATTCTCCGGCCTTCTTTACCGGCATAGGTTGTAATCGCCGCTGTACTTCCGTAATGTCATCCTCCCGTGTTGGTTGCCCCAAGACCTTCAGCTTCCCACCAATCTTTGTTTGGTTTACCGTGAATAGTTCCCCGCCTTCTTTGAGTGGAAGGAAATGGCCCTACTTGTCGTATTCCTGAGGTTGATATGAGGTCTCTGATTCTCTACTACTTCCCCATCATCAGTATAGTTTTTCTCGTAGGGAGGTCTAATCGGTGGATTCGACCTTCTTGTTCTCTCGATCCCCGGATCTCTTTGCCCGGGATTTGAGGAGTGGTTTTCCGAATCGGGTTTGAATTGGGAGCAGGGTGTCATCTCCCCAGGATTGGCCCGAAGGTTCGTTCTTTCTAGCAATAATGCCAATCGATTTGACCATGATCCATTTTGTAACCACCGTTAGACGGAAGGTTCTTCTTGATCGTGACTCTCCTTTCATTCCTTTGACGTTCTCGTTTTGTTAATGATTATTTCCACACTAATAGCAACATTTGTATGTCCCTCAGAGGGTGGCAAAGATTCTTCTCTCTTAACCCGACAAGACATGTCAAGATCGAATCCATCGAAATTTAATTAATGCCAAACCCGGAGGTTTAATGTCGGGCTAGATTGTATTATACAAATTGTTGAAGCGGCTACAGTAATCTTGGACAGACTGGCCTTTGGTTTCTTTTTATGTTCGTGATCGACAAGATTTGAGGGATTTTCTTTACCCCATCCGTCTTAAAATCCTTTGGAACGCATCTAGGTCAGACTGACGCTGGCTGTTTAAACCATTTTTGACCTCTCCTGTCAGACTCTTGGCGAAAAGTCTCATCTGAACGTCAACTTCGTCAACTCTTGCAAATCCAAGTAGTCAGCCCATTCTTTATCCACATGTTGTTGTGCATCAAGGCTTCCAGTACCATCAAACCGAGGAATCCTAGTCCGGTGGTCTTGGGGTATTGAGATGTAAAGCAGCCAAGACCAAAGGGGCATACCGAGCTACCATGATGGGCTGAGGAGGTGGTACCACGGTCCGGACGGGTAGTGGGGTAGTGGATCAAGATCCAGGGTGACGGCGTTGACCGGGTGGCGTGCAGGTGTTGATTCCCGACGTAGGGAGACGAAACTTCTGGGGTTTGGGTTTGCAACACAGATGGGTCAAAAAAGAGCTTAGACGCAAAGGTTTCAGATCGTGTTCTCCCAAGTTTTCTTGGCGCAATAAGCTTAAGATCAGGATTTTGAAAGACACTTAGTCTTCCTCAAAAAAAGAAGGGAGACCCAGTGGAGAGGAGAATGACCAACAACGAAATGAGGTCTTTCGCTTCAACAACCGCCGGGATCATCTACCGTCACGATGGTTTTGGATCATGAGACCGAGTGTGGATCTCTTAGAGCCGTAACTCTTTAGTTTTATATATATATATATATATATATATATTATTGTGCGCTGGAAACAACCAAGTAGTGATTCTAAGGCCGTGACGTCATTTAGCTTCCTGTGTGTTCCCGAAAGTAACTATGTTTCACGCTTCAATGGCCTCTAACGTCGTAGCTCTTCCTAGTTATCAAGTAACCGATGATTGGCCGAAAAGGTTTGACGCGGGAGCAAGGGTTTCTTGATTCGCTAGTCCGGCTCCATATTTGGTTGTACCACAGGACGTACTATAGAGGGATAAAGCACCAAGAAAAAGAATGGAAGTACATACGAGTTAATCAACCTCTAAATATCACTTTCCTCTCAAAATCAATCTTCTTAAGGGAAATCGTCGGATATCAATCTCAGTTCTTCCCCAGCTGAGTCGCCATTATGTGTTAAAAACTGTAAATTTCCCCTAGAGGCCAGGAGAAATACACAAAGGTAACCTTAACCAACCGCTTTTAAAGTTCGGATCTAGCCCTTCCAAAATTTCAGAGAGGGATCTCTATATAATTTAGCTTTGTTCACCTTTAAGATATTAGGCTAGTTAGAGGCACTAGTTTTGTTTTGTTGTAAAGGATTTTAAATTTGGTTGAGAAAATCACACTTCCATTGGGCTATGAGGCTGTACTTAATAAAATCGAGATGCAACCGTAAATGTCAAGAAATCTTTCATGTATGCAGATAACACCCCCACCGGATCTTTACACTGCTGGCGAACGTAAGAAAAGATAAAGAAAATACTCCAATACACAAGCTAATTCTAAGAATCTTTTGATTGAAGATATTTAGAAGAAGAACATTGAAATTAAATAGAATCGGAAATGTATCCGAGATAAATCCCGCGAAATATAACGCTATTATTATAGATTAGTTATAGAAAAAAACAAGATGATAACAGAGCAAGGAAACATTTGACCAAGAAAATCACATCACAAGTGAAAAAATGCGCAAGAATCCTGTAAATGCCTCCTCTTTCATTAATGGTGGATCTATTCAAAAATGATACAGCTTGATAACAATCGGGTGTGCAAATCAACAACAACCCTCAATACATTCAAAAAAGAAGTATTTATAAGTCAAAATACAAAGGGATCCTCGGTTATAACTCACAAGGATCGCATCCATACTATTATTAACATAACTAACTCAACTAATCAAAAATCGTTAGGTGATTCATCATAACTGTTTTCTGAAATTTCTGGGTAGGCCGTTGGTGCGGAGCTTCCACAACCTTTGCTGACAGGACGGCTGACTGGAAATGACAGCTCTTCTACTAATCTAGTAGATCGCATAGCTCTTCCCATCGGATATGAGTTGGCACTATCACTTGAGCAATCGTCGGTACACTTCTTATTCATGTCTGTGTATTTCGCGAATGTAGGCTTGACGCATGAAAATGTGTTTAATTTCATGCTGGATCTCAATATCCAAGTACAGTGCCTCCATGAAAGCTCTAACTGTGATGTTTGATTGTATCCCCGCAAATTTGGCACAGTCCTTGGATACTTCGATCAACTTCTTCTTATAATCGGGGCGAGTCATCAATTTGTCAGTTATGACCTTCATACCAGGTAGGCCTTTTCTTTGTCGAGCATCTATCTTGTGGAAGAACCTTTGCACCCCCTGATCCATGGTTTGATTTTCTCTAGGTCAGCATGAGACCCCTCTTTGGTCGAATCCCTTTTCACTTCCAAAGATGGTTTCATTCCATCTCAATTTTTAGTTCTTCAAGTTCTTCCCTGGTCTTTGAATTTAGGAGCCTTATGATCTCATTGGCCTGGTTTGGCATGTCGCCCAATTCAGTCCCGATTTTCTCCACTGCCTGTTTGATCCTCTCGAGCAACTCGCTCGTTTCTCAACTTGATTCCAAATCATTTGCCAGATTTCATTGATGGACTTAGAGATATCAGTCCCCACAAGTTCTTTAACTTCAGCCAAGTTTTTCCCAGCCAATGTCTGTTTCCTCAGAGTCGCTGCAATTTTCCCTATCTCCATTGCTCAATTCGCTTTCCTTTCACAGCATCTAGTCCGAAGGGTGTCTTCATCTCCCTCGGAGATATTCTTCTTTCTTAAGTCTACCGATTTTGGACTCCTGCAAATTCATTCTTCCATAGACTTGGCCAGGTCTAAGGTACCTTTCCTGCACCGCTCAGAAGTTATGATTTGAACCGTTGTCACCATCGTTGGTTTGCCTAACTCGCTGGTTGGGGATAGTGCACCTGCTGCGACGCTTCCACCTCCTATTCTCCTTTAATAGTTTTTCCGGCCTCCATCTCCTAACCTGCACTAAGGTTCCATGAGTAATCTCAGATTTCATCCTTTTCACCTTCTCTCTTCTCGCTATTTCTTTAGTCTCCAGGATCCTCTCATGGAGTGGGAGCTTGTAGTCATTTTAGTAAAGGGCGTATGTCGCAAGATTCTTCTTTGATCATTTCTCTCGCAGCCTTGACATTCACTGTGTCATATTTATATTGAGGACTAGCTCCTCGAGAGTCTTTATCTTGTTATCTTTCGCGAAGGAAGTTACACCTCTAGCTTCGCTTGGGTCTAGGAGTTTCAACGTTGTCCGACACTTCTACACGTATTGCAACTCTACAAAGTGGGAAATCATTTCCCCTGTTTTCTTATGCATATCCATTTTATCTGCCGGATGCACATCTTTGCTTGAAACTCAAACGCGGGTCTCCGGTAGAATCGACATAACCTGGGATAATGCGACTAGTGCATGGAGGTACGCTATATGCATCTTGCCCCTATATCAATGCCGAGTAACCCGGTGGTCAATGGAGGACTGCTTTTCCGAATTGGCGATGTTACCGGTGAGCCACTAGTTCCTCCTCTTGATCATGTCAAAGTTGGGCATTTTTGAAAAATATGCCCAACTTGGGCCCGGTCTCGCTTGGTGGGGTATCCAAAGGAGAATCCCTAGATTTTATTGTTACTTCTTTAAGCTGACCATAGCCAAAAGGTGAAGGGAATTGTTTGGCCCCAGTAGTGGTCACTGCGGTAGTCAACGTAGTGGCTTCTACTATTGTGCCGACTGTTGAAATGGTCTTCAGCTTTTTGGAGTGAATTTGAAATTCCTCCTGTAACACCCTATTAAGGACACTCCTGCCGAGGCCTCTCTTCCCTTTGAGGACCCGTGTATAGTAAAGGGAGCCGCGACTTTGTTGAGGGCCCCTGCTGTTCTAAGTCCAACAAAGTGTCAGGCAACCATACTACCTGATTCACGATTTTTTCGATGTCTGGCTTGGTCTCATGAATATACGGGGTATTTATGTTTTTTACCCTCATGTCCGAAATTATCCCGTGGGGATCATAGTGCCAAACAAAACTCGTGGAGAATTTCATCTACTTCAAAATTCTATCTGCTTCCTCCCCAGCGCCTCTGTTATTGCAGATAAATGAACCTATCTTCCCTTTGAGCCGCAAATGTTTCTTCTTTTTGAGGGAAACAGCGGAATATCAATGACAATTCATAATTTGCCTAATGTATTCTAGTGCAAAAAACTCTTACCGGCATATATCTAGGAATCTTGTATGGTGCCAACTCACACTCGAAAACTCTGATTTCAGTATAATTCTAGTACAGGTACCAGCCTGCCTTTGTAATCTCACAGAGATGCAGAACTCTCCGGAATTCTTCATTTACCCGTGGCTCGTGCACGCCACTCAGCATACTTAATAATAGAACCACGAGCGAATGTCAGAAACTTCATTCGATCAATTGGCGCTTTTAGAAGGGATGTCCACCGTGGACCGGCCGTATTTCCGCCGAACCATCTTCCTAGGGGAGAAGTTGAACCTTTCCGCTTGAAAGTATAAGAACATGTAGGCCAGAATGGTTGAATACCTGAACATGCCCTCAACGGTGAAGTTTATGAATTGCTCATGGATGTTACTTGCCAAGAGGCAATCAGAGTCTAATTGAGTGGTTGGTTTTCACTTGAAAATAAGGATAGAAACCCATGATGGTTCATTCCACCTAACATTAATATCCCAATAGTATCCCAAGAGAGCACATACACCAAATAATCTGATTCCCTTTGGTATAAAACATAGATGAGGGGTACGGTGGATTTGTGGTCGGGATTGGAGAGGAGGGAGGAGAGAATAGCTCGAAAATCTCGAGCTCTTTAAGGGAAAGTCATCTTCTGGTAGAACTCGGTGAGGATCTCCAGGTTGAATGGGGGTGCAGACCAAGCGCTACCTGCATCATTTGGTCAATATCCTCTATGGTAATGAAGAAAAGGACGTCCACAGAGGAAGAAACAATGGCTTCGCTCGGGATCGAGGGTTTGGCAATTTGAGAGCAAACTCGGGAAATGGTGGACTTGGGGAAAAAAGATAGGCGGTGCATTGGACTCCTGCAGCCCAATCTCAGTCAGCCTCATCTAGAAAACTTCTGGTGCCAGCGATTTCTATCGTAGGAAATCAAAAGTCGCATAAGTCGCGGTCCGCCATCAAGCTGTCCCTGTCTACCGTGAGGAATTTTATCGGTGATCGACCGGAGAGGGACTCCAACGGATTCTCTTCCTTCGGTCGGCTGCCTAGTTTTAGACGCATCTCAGATCGTAATTGCAACAAACAATGTTAGTACCTGCGGTGGAGGGAAACGACTGGGAAGCAATGGAGATAAACCGTGCCCTTCAAAAGCGATGCTGGTTGGTTTCCGCTGGATGAATAACGAAAGAGAATGGGCACAACAGCGTTTCTTTTATTCAAAAACCGGTCTATTCTGACGCCGAAAATGGTCGAAGCATGACAATGGGCGCTATCCAACTGCTAATGTATAACGGCCACTTGGGGTGATATGATAGATGACGGTGAACAACATATACGGAAAACTGACGTGGAGGTTTCAGGGATTGAGGTAAGTCGCCAAAAGGGGGTTATTCAAGGAGTGAAGGGTGTTATGTCGAAACTGTGGGTTGGCGCTGGTAACGGATGGACTCCGTACGACGCTGAAAGTGGGACAAGTGGCCTGCGGGAGGGTGACGCCTGTGGGTGACGGAGTGTCGCATGAAGATGTGGAGGGATGGGACCGGACCAAATAGGGAGGCGTATTACGTAATCAGAGGCCCGCTGTGATAAGATTCATTCTTCGACCCCCTTGATTAAAGATACAGAATACCAAGGGGTCCGCAAATCACTCACGAACCGCTGATCCAGTGTTTGATCACCGCGATCGGGCCGCTTTTACCGATTATCTCGACCCCCTTCCATTAAAGGCGAACGGAGTAGTCCCAATTTCATTATGATCGTTGATTTAAGCCAGCACTCTTAGAGCCGCTCTCGATTACCGCTGCTATATCCATTTAATTGGCTAAAAGAAGAACGGACGGGGGGTCCACTTCAGTGATCAGGATCTCAAGGCCTCCATTCGGACCGCCCAGATTTGTGGCTAAAGTTATCGATGATTTTCGACCCCTTGGTTAAAACCGTAACTGGACTTGGGGTACCTAATGCCAAGGAGCCGTTGATTTCAGCGCCATGATCCGGGCCTTTGAAAAGTGCAAAATGAGATATAGATAGGGGTTGAAAATTTCATATGTAGAAAAAACTTAGGGATAAGGGCGCTTTCTGCTGGTTTTCTTTTGATATTTGCTATATACACCACCATAGACATCAATTCAATTGTACTAGGCATTGGAGTCATAGGGTGACATCTTTATCGATCTAGCTCCACTTGGGTAAGTGGAACGAGGCACTAACTCCGGCCTCCATCCTATTATCACAAGGCAATGTCCCAGATTAAGTAGCCAAATAAGATTTTGCCCTTCTAGGGCTACCGATCGATTAGACTTTCGGCCTGATCAGATGTATCTACTAATTTAACTCTAGCTATCTCAATTCAAGATTAGACAAGTATGATCGATGTATCTTCACTAACCTATAAGTATTAGTAATAAAGTAAACTTGGGTATTTTCATGCTTGAGAATGGTGTATGACCAAGTTGCTATTATTATTGCATGGGGCCTTGTTTCCACCTTTCTCACTTTTCTTTTCTTCTTTTTCCTTTTCTTTCTTTTCCTTTTACAAATTCATTTGAAGAATGCAATATCATTTCTGAACCAAATCACCAGATACATATAATGTCCAAGTCATAAGATGATTCCCATAAATTATGGGTGATAACACCTTCCAGCCTACGTTCTGCGGATGATTTCCACAAACTAAGTGAAATGCACTCTCCAGCAAGACAAGCAACCACCAAGATGCGTGATTCAACAAATGCTTTTCCCTCTCCCCCTGAAACTCAACACAATGGAAACCATGCCTCTAAGGAGGGAGGATTGATCCAGGTGGATATCGATGGCCACCCAATTCCTTTCCAAAATGGCTCAAACAGCTCGCCATTTTGGCAATTCTATCATTTTATGTGTTTTAACTTCACGCCATTTTGAGGGGTCCAAATGAAGGTTTTAGGAGACGAGGTTCTCAATGATAATTGAAGGCATAATTTATTCCCAAAATGAATCTCCTCCAAAATACCTTTCCAACGAAGCTATCACACTAAAATGGAGATCGATGCAGTTACTTAACTCGGTAAGTTGTTGTACTAATTTACCCAAACGGGCCCACATGACTTTGGCGCTCATCTCCTGGTAGGGTTAGGGTTTTGATGTCTATGACTCTTTGCATTCGCCTATTGTAAAAATGCTCTAGAGCCTCATTGTAATCATCATCTTGCTAATGCGAGTAGCCGTCTACATATCTTCTCAGATAAGTTGCCACCATTCTAGCGAAGTCTTTCACTCCATTTTTTTACAGTCTTTGTGCATCGATTACTAGAAAGTGTTTATTACTCAGAGCATCTCAGGTTTATGGTTGCATCTCTGATACATTTCCCTCATATATTATTGAATATCCGGTAATATCTCTGCATTTCTTTATTATATCTCCGCTTCCTCATTTTGTGCCAAAAATAACTGATCAAACTTATACAACATATAAACATAATTCCCAACAAAATTCAATGACTTTCAAATATCCCTCTTCATTGATTCTTTCTTCAAAATAAAAGTACCATTCTACAATGTTTACTAATGCATGCTCAACATCTTCTGAATCTTAATGTACCTGCATCCAATCGAGGGGTATTTCTGTCTATACCTAGATTATACTGCAAATCATTGTTGTTGTTTCCATTACATAATCCTTTACATTTAAATCAAATGGAAACTTATTACAAAGACCTTTCTACAAGCTTTACAACATTTTCCAGTGTCTCTAGGTCTTATAGGATTTCCTCATCTTTCTTTTGAAAACCACAGACAATCTTCACAGTCCTTCAAAGTGAAGTATGACATAGTTTCCTAAAGATTCAGACATAGTCTCAGCACCAATTGTTACAAATACATTATGAATCCAGTAAGGCACAATGTTGTCATTACAAACAATAGAGATTTGAGCTATCTAATTTTCATGATGGGAAATATAAGATCCACCCCTCCACCATGAACATCAAAAATAGTAACCCAAATGTGAAACACTCATTGTACTGTATTCAATATCCATCCTAGCTCATCAACTAATGTTATTTTCCTTTCTGAATATTCCTTTCTGAATCTAACATACTAGTAAGATTGTTACTGTGGAGGTATCATTAACTTTTTAATGAACCAATTGCTACAACACTAGAATATGGCTTGGATTGGACTATTTAAAAGAAAATTGGGAAATCTACACCTTCCTCCTTACCCAAGAGAAAAATGTCATGACCCATAGAATTACCAGATAGCCCAACAATAGTTTCTTGGTTTTCAAAGTTCCCAACATCACCCAAATTGAATTTATAAGCTAAGATATTGAAAAAGATATGAAAAAGAATTTAAAGGAAGCAGGAGGAATTGAGGTGGGAAGGTATTTTTATCCAACCATGTTTGATGTTGTATTTAAAACCTTTAGTCCTAACCAACCTCCCAGTCCTTTAGGAAGGCCCACGCAAGAAGATGCTCAAGAATTTCTTAGTTTTGTTATGGATTAGTTTCACAATGAACTACTTAAACTAGAAGGTAGTGACCTAAATGGCTCTGGTGGCAACCAAATTTCATTGGTTATAGTTAGTGGCAATGATTATTGGGAGATTGTTGTCCCTAAGAATCAAACTAAAATAATTAGAAAACAAACTTTTATGGAGTCAGAACTAAGTGCCATCTTTGGGGGGAAATTGAGGAGTGTTTCCAAATCAAGAGGTAATATGTCCTTTACTTCTTATATATTTGTTTGAAGTGAGAAGTGAATCTTTGATTTGTATCCTTTTGTAGAAAATAGATTATAAATTTCTACCTTTCATAGTTTCACTAATTTATAATCACATCGTCGTCTAGATTATGGAGGGAATCTAGTGGAGACATTATTTTTCAGAAACGTAATCTGTACAATAGTGAATGAAATTACTAAATACAATTGCAGAAATAAAAAAGAATAATGTTGTAGTGGACATAAAATTTATTCTCTATTGGTTGTGTACAATGGTGGTAGCAATCTCTAAGAAGAGATGCATCCTGCTCCCATTAGCCAAAATCCTCATCCAATAGGGTGATTCCCTTATTCATTAACATATACAACATAAAATGAAAGGAAAATAATATGGAAATACCAAGGACAAAGCAGGTGGAAGGCCAAGAGTTGAATGCCCTGAGTTTTAGTTGCAACGGTTGATTTGTTGGGATTGTTAACTTGTCACTCCAAACTTTGATTGGGATGCAAGATAGCTTATTGGGAAGCTATGGTTGAGCTATATAATTTGGAAAGTGATATGGACCCTAAAAACAACAATTGGGAAAGGATCAAACCATGTGATTTTCAGATTTGACCTGAAACTTCTAAATTCAGGGGCTATTATAAAAAGGCCTTAACTGCCACCTAGTTCACCATTTTACTTGGAAAAACTGCCAATAAAACATAAATGGGATGAGATGGGACTTTCTTCACAGTTCATGAGAATGTTGGAAGTGACATGTCCCTATACTCAGGATGATTTTGAGAAAA
>SNQJ01S0150941.1:6234-23263 GCA_010110895.2 Picea sitchensis
TAGAGGTTGACCTCATCTTGAGGATCTCTCCTTATCTTTTGTGAGTTAGTTTTGACTTTCTATTTTTAGAATATTAGATCCATTGTTTTAGGATCTGAAAACTGATTGTAATAGGCTATAAAGCCAAAGACATTTGGAGCTCTAGGGGGTTCGATTTTGGGTACTATGATGCTGCCACTGTAACAAAAACTTCTTCTTATTATATAAAACATTTCAAGCTTCCCTCAGTTGTGTTGTCAGATTTCTCTTTCTTGTCTTTTATAGTTTATGAGTAAAAGTTCTTTGATGATGCTCATTCAATTTGCAGTGACTGTCATCTCACTGGTTAATTGTTTTAGTTGATGATCATAAGCTATTTATTTGGTTATTAAACCCATTGTGCTTATTGGTATGAAGTGTAATCTGGTGTAATAGCTGCTTTCTTCCCTCATTTAATCAAACTTTGTCTGACTGCATGGCTAGAAGGCCTTGAGAGATTTTGTATTTCTAGACAGTCTTGAAAACACAGTCCAGCCCCTTAGATATTCATCTTGATCCACAAATCATATCAAATATTAAGAAAATATTTCCAAAAAGAGTTAGTTACGAGGCATCTCTGACTTACAGCCTAGGAGAGTTTCATGGAGTGATAACACTTTGCATTGGCTTTATTGATTAAACGAAAATTAAATGACTGTAACAAAAAATCAATTATACAAAAATATATTGACATAGTATACAGACAAACAATTATTCCAACCAGAAATCAACTATGATAATAAGGGCATTACAGAATATAAGGAACTATATGGAAATAATTGAATATACCTATACATTTTTTCCTCTGACAGAGAACTACCATATATTATATAGCATCCTCGTTGTACCATTGAATAATTTTCGAAAAATCTCATCGTAATTACTACATAAAGTCAATTATGGAAGTATGCGGTTATACTGCAAATATTGTTGTTACAGTTTTAATACTTGGATATATAAATAGTGAAGAAATTGGTCTGTATAGACTTACTGCGTTTAAAATGGAATTCCTTCCGGATCTAGTTCGGACCGTATAAAATTATGTTTATATATATAAGTATAGAACAAAGGTTATTTATACATCATAACCTAATATGAATAATTATACATAGTCATAGTCCTCACCATTTATCGAAGCACGCTGAGACAAGTTTGGAATATCAATATAAGCATACAGTATTGAACATTCATATAGAGTAACATATCCATGCATAGAATATCAATATATATGTTCATATCTATACCAAGGTCTGATATTCTGGTTTTCTCCTTTTGGAGGGGTCTATTTTTGTCCATATATAAATCCCCTAAAAGAAAACATAAGTTCCTTTCCTTACATTGCATGATTGTTATTCGGACTGCAAATATAATAGACAATAAAATACAAAACAGAAAATAGTGTGAAAGAGTAAAGGTTACAAGATTAAAACTAGAAAATCGATGAAGTTCGTTTACATAAGATCCAAGAAGAAAAATCAATATGGAATAAATATCGTTAGAATTATGTTGATATCCTTTTTCTAGAATTATTCATTAAGAGACGAAATTGCTCGATAGAGGTCACTCTCCATATTTCCCTAAAATCGAATACTCAACATATAAAATTTAACCACATACGAATTCATCCAGATATACATTAATAAGGTAATAATCTCTTATGGCCACTGAAACTTAAAATACAGAGTTACAGGGCCAAGCTATCCCTTGAATAGACTCTGCTTTTCATGACGCTCACCCTTCCGGCTTAAAATTACATCAGAAAAAAAAAAAAAAAAAACACCTAGGGTACTCTTTAAGCGTAATGAATTAAAAATCGAATACATTTTGAGATGCTGACCAAGAGTTTGCACTCAAATCTATGGATGGTCAAAGTCCCTGCAAGGAATGTTTCAAGTTACATTAGTATTGTATAATAAAAGTATAATGGACAGAACCTTTAATAGAATAATGAATGATAGGAACATTTTAATGAAATGTGGTACTCAACTCATGGTGGGAGAACTAGGAGTCTCTTCCTCTGTCGCATCTGGTCGTATAAACATCCCAAGTCGAGGGGAGGATGGTTCAGGGACTTCTGATGGGTACCCTCATAAACACAGAGCCCCATCATTAGATCTCAGTTCCCAATCCTTTAAAGAATAAGAATGATAGTTTCAATACTAAAGAAAATTAATGCTTCAACCAAGAAATATCTATAAGAATGATTCAACTTCATAGACCTTCATACGAAAGATGCATCGATGTCTCCATGATTACTGTAACTTTCTATAACTTTGACACAAAAGAGAATCGAATACACAATGAAACTCTAGAACCTGTTAGGGAATTACGAAAGTGTCTTAAGGGCTATAAAGTTTTGATTAGTACTCCAGACAGGAACTTAATGTGCAACACTACATGATATATGAACGTCTAAGCTATACCCGAATGGAAATAAAACGCAGACAACTTAAGAAGTAAGAGACTCCGAATAGGTAATACACAAGAAGCATTCTAAAGAATTTACATTCGGGGTATCGTGCTTTAAATTATAGAATCAGTACCTATACCCGGACGTTTACGCTTGGGGTAGTAGATGAAATTCCGAGGCGAAGTCCAAACCTCGGACAATAATAATAATCCTCTTTCTCATAACTATGAGTTTAGAAAACCCAAAGCATAAGGAGTAGTTCAGTATACTAAAAGGAGACTTTCAACAGAGCCAAATCTTTGAAGGAAAGACATTGTTTACAAAGAATCCATAAGAAATAACAAATAATGGAATGACGAAAATACCTCTCGACTTTTCATACTCATCATCAAACAAGGATGAGAGTATTGTAACTTACCATGAAGATGGGTAGCACCTACATATCTCACCAGAGGAAAACCTCCAGAGTGTTGACTACCATCTTAGAGGAGAAATGCGTAAGGAAGAAACAAAACACTAAACTCTAGGCGAGAGAACTCCAATGGAGCAATAACCATTACTATACAGAGTGATAGTAGGAGTACAAAGGAGCTATCCAACCATGTGACATAACAGAGGTGGCATAAGTGTATTGGATACAGGGTGAGTGGTGGACTTGGAATGCAAACTCATAGGGCCTCCATTAATAGAATGGACAAAGGGTTATTAAGTGTGACTCACAAAAAAACCCTGTTGTCGAGTTAATGAACTATCATGACTCGCTCATTGTTCAGTTAAGATGATTTAGTTCGTTATCCCTTCAGTTGGATGAGTGAGTTGAAAGTTAAGTACCTTTAAATGCTTACAAGGTGCGACCCTTAACCCTTGAGTTTTCCTTTTATAAAAGTAAGATGTTTCATATTCAAGTAAGGGACCATACATAGGGGTGAGGGTTAAATTGTGTATAGGACATAAAGTCCTCTATATGCCATAAATGTATAGATATAATTGTATTGTGTCTATCAGTAATATGGAAGGTGATGCCAAAGTCAGTTATTAAATAGGAGAAGGAGGTTCATAGTAGTTCAATTGTCGTTAATAACTTCATTGTTTGAAGGCTACGAAAAGTAATGTTTCCCAAACATACTAATAATTTTTATTTTATTTTTGGGTAAATTAGGGTACATTACATAGAGTATCTTCCAGTCACCTCAGTAGGTACACAAACATTATGGTTTAGAAAAGTTATAGAATAAATTGGAGAGAAGCAAATTCATCCTACACTGATATTTTGTGACAAAACTAGTGCCATCAAATTGGCCAAGAATCCAGCAGAACAAAACATTTTGATTTAAAGTATCATTTCATTAGAGATTTGGTGCAAAAGAAGGAATCAAAACTAATGTATATAAAGACCCAAGAACAACTTCGAGACATTTTCACTAAGGGAGTTGCTAAAGTCCATTTTTTGAAACTTCGAGATCAGATTGTTAGCCCCCTCATCATCAAGGGGGAGTATGTTGGTAATTGATGCAGTATTGTCAATCATCTCACATGATGCAGTCTATTTACAATTTTATTTTATGTCGGTTAGTATTCAGATATAGATTGTGTCACTAAATAATACATGCAAAATGCATGAGTAGTTTTCTAAAATCATATTTTGTAAGCATTCAATCAAGATCCGCTAACTGTTTGTTCTATGATGCTATGTATTGTTATAAATATCAAGGTTGATCACACTGAGCACAACTGTTTTGTGCAAATACAATTCTTTCTTCTTTCTATGATATTATGATTTAATCCTTTAGTATTTAGTATATTGTTATGCTATTTCATTAAATGATTATCTAGTCCATAGATAGGCATGCATAGATCCTTGTTGGACTAACCGCCGCACCTCTCATGGACTAACCGCAATGCTAGGAACATGGGACTAACCGCCCACTCAAGGTGATGTTGCTGATTTGGAAGTTTACTAACACCTGCGAGTTTTTGTTTGACGAAATATCTTAACATGGTATCAAAACCTTCATTGAGTTTCAATTCCAGGGAGGGTGTTGGATTAACCGCCACACCTCTCGTGGACTAGGGGTGTTGGACTATCTACCACACCTCTCGTGGACTGTTGGACTAACTACTGCACCTCTTGTGGACTAACTCCCATGCTGGGAACATGGGACTAAGACTAACTTCCCACTCAAGGTGATGTTGCTGATTTGGAAGTTTACTAACACCTACGGGTTTTGGTGTAATGGAAAATCTTAACAATATTGAAGTTCCATTTAGTTGTAAATAATTATAAAAGTGAAAAGATTAAGATATTTTTTTTTAAAGTGAGAAGACCAAAATGATTTTTAAAGTCCATATGGAAGTTCCATATGGAAGTTTGTAAATTTCCTTTTGGTGGGTTTTATATTAAGGTTCCATAAGGGACTATTGAAGTTTGCAGTAGTATAAACCTCTACCTTTTGGTTGTTTTTGGACAACACTTTCCATTTGATTTTGCCCAAAATCCGGCGATGAATGGTTGGATCTACAGATTTTAGTGGTTAAATTTGTATAATCCGAGTGCCCAACATGATGACTCCATTTAGGCATTCAAAAATAAAGTTTAAATAATAGAAAATAACGATTTTGTCCAAAATTACATCCAAAAATCCCAAAAGGTAGAATGTTTGGCCAACGCCTTAAAGTTTAATAGCAAAAAAAAAGGAGAAAGGTTATATAAGTCTAGAAAAGTGAAAAGTTCATATATATTATTATAAAAGAAGTTATATAAGTGTGGAAAAGTGAAAATTTCATATATATTATTATAAAAAAGTTATATAACTATGGAAAAGTGAAAAGTTAATATATATTATTATAAAAAAGTTATATAAGTATGCAAAAGTGAAAAGTTTATATATATATTATTAGTCCCTGTTGTAGGTATAGAGGAACTATAGTCGATTTCTATATAAAAACAATTACCATATTTGTCATGAGTTGGTTCGACAAGGTGATAAAGCCCAAAGAATTTTCCCTATGGGACTAAATTTAGATGAAAGGATTCTTCAAGTAGCAAAGAAATTTTCCAAAGCGGTTAGGGTTCCAAAAGGTGGAAATGCATGTTGCCACCTCATTGTCATTAAGGGCTTCATAATACCTATTTTCCAAATTCTCTTGACAATACTATCTAAGAAAGAGATAAAAAATTTAGTTTCTTGCAAGAGAAAGATATTGGAAGATTCATAAATTACCTTGTTTTTCAAGAGCCTTTACTTTCTCTTGCCATTCAGACCATGAATATTCCGTGAGATAACATCTGTTGGAAACTTGAGGTGAGGGAGGGTTGGAAAGAGTCTGTGATCAACACATTCTACCATTAGATTCACCAAGATGTCACTTATTTCTCGAAGCAATTGTAGATTGGATTTTATTCCCCTCAACTTATCGTCCTTGGGATATTTATTGCACACTTTTGGCTTATTAATATGGATTCCTAGGGTGGAAGAGGATACTTGATTGGAGATTCAGACTATAGGTTCATTTTCCTTTTTGAAGAGGGTATGTTGAACCCTTTGCGTGTGTTCGAGGGGAATATAATTGATATTTTGGCATTGAAAAGCCTCTATTATGCCATGAACATCAAATCCTTCGAGTTCCATATCATTCTGTTTTTGGTTAGCTTCAACTTCTTTCTCTAGTTGTATTGTAATATATTCCAAAGGTGGCATATAGAATAGCAGTTTTCACTTATGGTCCTTGCTGTTGGAGGGAGGATCAATTGTCTTGTGGGATTTTGACAGGTTTGATGATGGGACCAATGGTTGTTCCCGATTGAGATTCTATGGAGTATTTATTAGGATCTCATAATTTTTTTCGCTTGGATGTTATACGAGGTGAATCCTTCATTATATTTCTTAGGTTCAAATTTAGGGGGCTTAGGGAGATTGAGAAGAGGGGAATCTATATAGAGGTGGTCATGCTCATGGGAACCAATTGCTGAAAGGAATGTATTCATAGTCCAAAGATTGGATCCAATTTGTATCTTGATATGTAAAACAAATGCACTTAGGAATACAAACATAGATATCCATATATATGCAAGTCCTTTCATAGGCCATGCATCTTCCTTGCTTGGTGGATTTTTCTAATTTGACATACATACCAAGATATTCCCAATTCTTGCAAGGATTTCTTCCTCCCAATATTTTTGTTGTAGGGAGTACAATCTAACCCAAAACAGGGCTTAAGAGAATTCCTCCTTTTTTGGATTAAATTTCTCCATCAAGTAGCTAAGATGCAAACCCGAAGAAAAAGGGTCTGTTTTTAAAAATTATTTCATGATCCTTGTGGTCATGGAAAATGGTTGTAAAAAATCCATTCGAAGTGAGCTTGAGTTTGGAAAATGGTTGTAAAAAATCCATTGGAACTGAGCTTGAGTTCATACATGTCTTGGGGTTTCTAGTATCCCTCTCTATAGGCTAGAGTCCTAGGAATTTCCCTTTGATCACATGATCCCTCATATACAGAACATAATTTTCCACCCTCTATGAGTGAATTTCATACCTAGCCATGTCACTTTCCTTTTGTATACATTGGACCAGTTTCAATTTGAGGGTTTCTCCATTTTTCTGAGAAGGTTTTTCCATTTGGACATCCTATTCTAGTAATTCTTATGTATTGCCTTGTGATTGAGGATGATATCCCATTGGATATCCCTCAGAGACAAGTCGGAGCTGAGGAGAACATTTTGGAAAGAAGAGGGGTCTAGCCCCCTCAAGGCCCAACCATGACGGCCACACCAAGGGATTCATAGATCTTAAACAAATTTAGAGTTGTTGATCAATAGATTTGGATGGCACTAGCACAATCTTAAATTTTCTAGCTTTTAAGAACTTTTCCATTTAAGTGGTATGCATAACCTATTAAATCACTGGGTCAAAATAAATAATAAAATTATATCAATCCTCCCTTTACTAAATTTCCAAATAAATTTTCAAAATAAATGGTAAGAACTCTATCAATCCTCCTATGATTAAAGTGATCTAAATATATAATATTAATAAAATATGATAAACATTATGATTATATCAATTTATTTCTTTATTTAATTTTTTATTCACTATTTTTATAATTACTCTACAATTGTTAATAACTAAATAAGGATAAATCATTTTACCTTCAACCTACAATCTTCTAATTATCTTCTAAAAGAAAATTAAAAGCCCATCAATCCTCCTCAAACTTCAAATCATTTAAAACATAATAAAGCTCATCAATACTCTATCTACACAATTTCCAAATCATTTAAAAAGTAATAAAACTCATCAATACTCCATCTACCCAAATTCCAAATTAATTTAAAAATAACAATCTACAAATCATTTAAAAATAATAAAACCCTTAGATACCACATCTACACAAACTCTAAAATGATAAACTGGTCAAAAGCTATTAGGTGTAACTATAATTCAAGTGATTAAAATTATTTTAATAACCGTTGTCGGCTTTGAAAAGTGATTGCTTAGGATATAACAAATAAAACCATATATAATACCACTTCAAATTTATATTCCTACACACAAAACGTTATAAGCCCATCAGGTGGTAGTTGGGCGTACCGGACAGATTCAGATCTTGGGTGCTGGAAATTCTACAGTAATATTGGGTAGTTTTGCCGGTTTCTGACTGAATTCTATCATTATATGATTCTCGGGTGCGGGAAATTCTACACTAACATTTGAATTCGCTCATTTGGACATATTAGCATGGAGCATGGAGCGCGACAGAGAAGAAGTTCATATTAACATGGAACGCGACAGAGAAGAAGTTTTAAATATTATGAGGACTGTGGAAGCCGAGGAAAACGTAGGCATTATTTTCGATGCTTTACAAAACTCAGCAGAGGCCATAACAAGCCAAACGAACCAAATCGAAGATGAAAATGTTGGACAACATTTGGTGTCTAGCGTGATTGTTAATAATGTTGGAGAAGATTTGGCGACGATGGTATTCTCTGAATTTATTAGAGAATGTTAATAATGTTGGAAAGATTTGTGACGATGCAATTCGAGAATTTATCAGAAAATGTTAATATAAATGAATTAGATGAACGATGTGGCGAGGGAGAGGGTACAACACCAAAGTAATGAAATGTTAGTGAAGACTATCTTACAACACTTACATTGCCTGAAGATATAATTGTAATTCGATACATATTGTATTTTCTCTGGGAACTCCAAATTCAGCGCACAACGCAAATGGTGATGAAGTGATGTGTGTAATTTGTTGCGATAAATTTAAAAAATGGGGAGAGTGCAAAACAATTAGCGTGCAACCATCTGTATCATTCACATTGCCTTCTCGAATGGTTTAGTCATAAAATATATGGTCCCATATGCAGAGATGAACAGCAGACATAGGCAGAGATGAACATCTTGCTACACAACCATGAGCCTGCTACATTTTTTTTTCATTTTACTTTTATTTTTCTGGATCGTATATTTCAAATATTTTGTGCACTCTTTCCTGTCATCTTCTATGGAATATGATAATAACATATCCACTTTAAAGTTAAAGTTGGGATATGAGCTTATAATTTCTTAATTATTATTATGTTGTAATTTTTAAATCTGAGACTAGTTTAAAGAATAGTATTAGTTGTAAGTTTAAATACTTTCTAACTAATCTTAGTTTAATGTGGGTTGTAGTTTAAATGAATAGTATCTGTTGTAATTTCTAAATACTCTTTCTAGAATATTATTTTTTGGGATTAACTGAGTGTAAGTCATTAATCTATGACCCATATTCATGAGTATTAGTCTCAGCCGACCAAGTCTCAGTGACCAATAATTCTCCTTGATTTGAATAGTTCCTTAGCACTCATTGCATCGGTGTGAGCAATGCTCACAGTGAAAAATGGGATGGTGATTACCCATCCCAAGGCTCCTCTGGCTTAAGCTCGCTTAACTGTGGAGTTTCCTCACAATCAAGCCCACTTGGCTTGCTACCCCATTTGCAAAACCTTGTAAGTATTGTGCCTTACGAAATACCAGGTTAGAGCTCCCTTGACTCTATTATTTAAGTATATAGGGGCCTGGCGATTCACAAGATGTGAATATTATTTTTGGTTTTAACTGCGTAGTGTAAGTCATTTGTCTATGACCCATATTCATGAGTATTAGTCTCAACTCACCAATAATTCTCATGATTTGAATAATCCACTTAGCACTCATTGCATGAGGGTGATGCTCATGGTTGAAGAAGTAGGATTGAAATAGCGAAAGTAGATGCATTATAGCATCAATCATCGCTAACCAGGACTTCCCCAGGTGGTCACCCATCCCAAGGCGCCTCGTTTGGCTCAAGCACTAGCGTGGAGTTTTCCCCACAATCAAAGCCCTTAGCTTGCTACCCCATTTACCAAACCTTAGCAAGTATTGTGCCTTATGTGAAATACCAGTTAAGAGCTCCCTTGACTCTTATTATTTAAAGTATATTGGGGGCTTCAGCTGTGCAAGATATTAAATATTATTTTGGGGATTAAGCTGGCGTGAGTGTAAGTCATTAATCTATGACCATATTCATGAGTATTAGTTTCAGTGACCAATAATTCTCATGATTTGAATAGATCCACTTAGCACTCATTTGCATCGGGTTATGCTTAAGGTGAAGAAATGGGATTGAAGATAACGAAATGAATCGCTTGTAGCATCAATCATCACTTCGGGGCTTGCACCCGGTAACCCGGACTTCCCACGTGGTCACCCATCCCAAGACACCTGGCTCAAGCACTAACTATGGAGGTTTTCCCACAATCAAGCCCACTTAACTTGCTACCCATTTGCAAAACCTTAGCAAGTATTGTGCCTTATGAAATACCAGTTAGAGCTCCCTTGACTCTTATTATTTAAGTATATTGGGGCTTCCGCAGTGCAAGATAGTAAATATTATTTTTGGGATGCTTGGTGAGTGTAGATACATTAATCTATGACCCATATTCATGAGTATTAGTCTCCACTCACCAATAATTCTCATGATTTGAATGAGTGAAACTTAGCACTCATTGCATCGGTGATGCTCCCGCGAGTGAAGAAGTAATTATTGAAATAGCGGAATGAATGCATAGCGTAATCATCACTTCGGGTACGCAACCCATTGGCTCCACGACTTCCCAGGTGGTCACTTATCCCAAGACGCCTCTGGCTCTAGTGTGCTTAGCTGTGGAGTTTTCCACACAACTAATCCCACTTGGCTTGCTACCCCATTTGCAAAACATCAAATTATTGTGCCTTATGAACTACCTAGTTAGAGATCCCTTGACTCTTATTATTTAGAGTATAGGAATTTCCATGAGTGCAGATATTAGGTATTATTTTGGGATTAGTAGCGTGAGTGTAGGTTATTAATCTGACCATATTCATGAGTATTAGTTTCAAATCACCAATAATTCTCATGATTTAAATAATCCACTTAGTACTCATTGCCGAATTGATTCTTGCGGTGAAGAAATGAGATTGAAACCAAAGAAATGAATCACATAGCATCAATCATCACTTCCGAGGGTTGCACCCGGTAACCAGGACTTACAAGGTGGTCACCCATCCCAATACACCTCTACGGATCAAGCACTACTGTGGAGTTTCCCACAATCAAGCCCAGCAGCTTGCTACCCCATTACCAAAACCTTAGCAAGTATTGTGCCTTATGAAATACCGATTTAGAGCTCCCTTGACTCTTATTATTTAAAGTATATTGGGGCTTCCTTGATTTTAGGATATTAAATATTAATTTTGGGATTAACTACGTAGAGTGTGATCGATATCTGACCCATATTCATGAGTATTAGTCTCAAGCCGACCAATAATTCTCATGATTTGAATAGTCCGCCTAGCACTCATTGCATCAGTTCATGCTCGGTGAAGAAATGGTATTGACCAACGAAATGAATCGCATAGCATCAATCATCACTTAGGGGGCTTGCACCTAGTAACTTCGAGGTGGTCACCCATCCCAAGACACCTCGGCTCAAGCGCGCTTAACTATGAAGTTTTCCCCACAATCAAGCTCCCTTAGCTTGCTACCCCATTTGCAAAACTTTGAGAAGTATTGTTATATACGAAATACCCGGTTAGAGCTCCCTTGACTCTTATTATTTAAGGTATATAGGGCTTCCGGTAGTGCAAGATATTAGATATTATTTTGGGATTAACTAAATGAGTGTAAGTTATTAATCTATGACCCTTATTCATGAGTATTAGTGTAGCGATAATAATTCTCCTTGATTTGAATAATCCATAGCACTCATTGCATCCGGGTGATGCTCGAGTGAAGAAATGGGATTGGAAATAGCGAATGAATCGCGCCAGCATCAATCATCGCCAGGAGCTTGCACCCGGTAACTAGGACTTCGAGGTGGTCACCCATCCCAAGGCACCTCTAGCTCAAGTGCTTAGCGTGGAGATTTCCCCACAATCAAACCCACTTAGCATTATAATTCTAAAGGCAGTATTTTATAGTTTTTTAAAATACCATCCTGTAGAACGGCCCACTCCCAGTAGAACAGGCAGCTGGGATGACAATGCATATGGGCGTGCATATGCCCATTCCCATCATGTATATACGACGCTTACCATATATGATATGGACTGATGACCATTGCAACGCGCCAATACCATGATGGTTTGAATTTTGAATTGAGTAAAGACGCTAAAAATCCATGACTATTCAAATTTGGATTTTAAATTTGCAAACACGTCTAAGAATGAATGGCCTCGGATTTTATTTTAGGTGGTTCTTTTTAAATTTATGAGTCAGACCTTGAGATCGTTATGTAATGAATGGCCTCGGATTTTATTTGAGGTGGTTTTTTTTAAATTTATGAGCCGGACCTTGAGATCATTATGTTCGATTTTTGTCTTCGGCATATGTTATTTCTGTACAACACAACTTGGTTTTCTCTGGGACTTGGTTCTTTCACTGGAATTGGATCTTTGACCATACCGGCGACAGGAGATAAAACGTCTCCAAATACATTCCATGAGAAAATATGGCTGAACAACGAGACAGGTACAAAATGATATTAATTCCATGCAGTTTTGTTGTTTCCATGGAGAATTGATGATCCGTTGGATGATGGGATCGATGACTGTTCCCGATTGAGATTTTATGGAGTATTTATTAGGATCACGTAAATTTTTCAGTAGCTAATATTTTCCCCTTTTCAGAAGCTAATGTTTTTATGCTTGAATGTTCTACTAGTAACGATCTTGGTGAATATTTCATTATATTTCTTAGGTTTAAAGAAGAGGTGTCCAGCTCATTGAGAGCCCAACCATGGCCGCCACCAAACCAAGAGATTTATAGATCTAAAACATAGTTAGGATTGTTGATCAATAGATTTAGATGGCAGTAGCACAATCTTAAAATTTTTAGCTTTTAAAAACTTTTCCATTTAAATGGTATGCATAACCTATAAAATCAGTTTCCAAAATAAATAATAAATTATATCAATCCTTTCTTTGCAATTTCGAAATAACTTTTCAAAATAAATGGTAGAACTCTATCAATCCTCCTATAATTAGAGTGATCTATATATAATATTAATAGAATTATGATAAATGTGATAAACATTATGGTTATATCAATTTATTTTATTTTTTAATTTTTATTCACTATTTTTATAATAACTGTACAATTGTTAATAACTAAATTAAAGTAGACCATTTTATCTTTAACCAGTAATCTTCAAATTATTTTTAAAAATTAAAACTCAACAATCCTCCTCAAACTCAAAATCATTTAAAAGATGATAAAGCTTATCAATACTCTATCTACACAAACTCCAAATCATTTAAAAAAGTAACAAAACTCATCAATACTCTATCTACACAAACTCAAAATTACTTTTAAAATGACAATCTGCAAATCATTTAAAAAACAAAACCCTTCAATGCCACACATCTACCCAAGCTCCAAATTACAATATGTAAAAGCTAGTAAGTCTAATTATAATTGAAGTGATCTAAAATTATTATAATAACCATTGTGGGCATACCTAACAGATTCAAATCTTGGGTGTTGAAAATTCTACGGTGATATTGGGTGGTTTTCGCGAGTTTTTGGCGAATTCTATCATTATATGATTCTTGGGTGTGGGATATTCTACACTAATATTTGAATTAGCTCATTTCGACATATTAAAATGGGTAGCGAGAGAGAAGAAGTTCATATTAACATGGAGGCCAAAGGAGAAGAGTTCTAAACATTTACGTGCTTTACAAAACTCAGCGGGGCAGGAAAACGTGGTAAACGCAAAACTCAGAAGGTAAACGTGGTAAACGTAGGCATTATTAAATATATTGTACCCTCAGCGGTCTCCTTTGTACAGCACTTGATTAATCTTTGGGCGGTTGTACTTTCTATTTTGTCACAGCGAGCATATATAGCTCAACCATCTTAGATTGTAACTAGTCTTCAGTTCTGTTCTGTACTTATTCATACATTTCAATATCTTGTTCTATTCTCGTCTCTCGCATCTCTCTTTTCTTCACAATTTATCATGGTATGAGCTACAGCGGTAAGCCTCTTCACACAGTTGAGAGAGCAACACGATCCTCCACAGTATGAGAACCTCACCGGATCTTGAAACCGCCTTGACCACCAGTCTTTCACAAGGCTTAGCGAGCGTGCATTAATATCTCTATAAAGATCACATTAGGAATCTTGCAAAAAGGTTAACGAGGCGTGCCAGCTCGAAAGGCGGAGGAAGCAGAGATAGCGGGAGAAGAAACTTTAAAGAAACATGCACAGTTTTTCAAAGAACCGTCAAAGATTGGCCTTAAAGGGGATTCGCGAATGGAAGTTAGCTTAAAAGAACTTCGAAAAGCGTTAGTACTAGAAGATTCGAGCAAAAGACAAAATTGTTTAAAGATTCCTGGAAATCGCTCTCATATGTCAAAGATTCAAAGCAGAGGATGAAGAATTCGTGAAATTCTTTAAATCTTTGAAAGATTCACGATCTTTCTTCCACAGGTGTAAAAAACGCATCTCAAGTGCAAAGAACGACCAAGTGAAAATTCATCTGCCGAGCGGTTCCAAAGGCGAGGAAACCAGGTCGAAGAAGAAGGGACAAGAGCCGCGAAAAAGGTGAAATAATTTCAGCCGTCAAATCTTGCACAAAGGACCGACAACAATTGGATCAACGAGAAGGTGCAAGAGGTTTAGTCCTCTGCCGATTGAAGTGATTTCAGCTGATGAAGTCAATCAGGATTATCTTGACCGTCGTCCGAGAACGATGGCGAGATCTATTCCATCGCAAAATTAGGAATCCGGAGTTGGAGGAGTGAAAGAATCTGCTCTCCAAAAAACTCCGATCGCAGCCGAAAATCGTGAAATCCGCTTGATCATAGCCAGATCCATCTCCGCGGGGCCGGTGAAGCAAGTCAACCACATTCGACATTTCGGCATTCGGGGTTTCAAGTTGTCAAAAGAACTTGACGTGCGGCTGTAAAATGCGTCACAGCGGTGATATAGCGTCGATCTTAGTCGTCCTAGCTGAACGCGATGAACATCGTAGCACCCGTCGACGTTTATTTCGAATTCAGGGTTTCAAGATGTCAAAGAAATTTGACATCGCAATTTGCGAAATCACAATACAGGAAATCCCGATCCATCTGGAGTCGTCCATATCCTCACGGACACATGGCGAACATCGAGGGTGCCATCAACGTATCGACATTCGATTCGTTGTGAAATTTGGAGCATAAGCTAAGCTATAGATATCCAGAATTTGAATCCGGGACCGTCCATCTTTTTAAATTAAGTGTAAGCAAATCGAGAATGAGGAAAAAGTCCCGAAGAGGAAAATGCCATCGGCATATCGTGATTCGGAAAATCGTGAAACCTGAGGACATGTGATCGGGTTTCTTTCCATTGAAATCCTCGATGCAAATCTAGTCGTCCATCTGTTAGGGATCGCGTGGCGGAATATCAAGGCTTCGGGAAGAATCCCCAGATAAGCGACTTCGTAGTTTAGGGATTGAGCATTTTAGGATCTGGAGACAAGAAGATACCGAGACATAACATATCGAAATGTAGAGGGATCCGACCGTCCATCGATTGAGGTGTGATGTCGCGGTCTAAGCCGGTAAGGAAAAATCCAAGCGGGCGAAACCATGAAAAAATGCGTTGGAATCGAGGGAATGAAAACCTCAACATCAGTAGCGAAATCCCAATTAGCGATATCAATCTGATGCGGACAAGCGCTTTAACACAAAGTGGTCACATTGAAAAGGAGACCAGAGGGCCAATTCAAGCCCAATAAACTCCCATCGGCCATCGACCGTCGACATTCACGAGGATCGAGGAGGTAATGCAATTTTCCCTCTATTTTTTTTTGCAATTTTTTATATTATGAATTAGATCTAACGATCCAGGTTATGCGGTCTGATTCTTCTTGGTAAAAATTATGAATTTTGGTCTCTCAAAATGAAATCCTTCTTGCAAGCACAAGATTGTTGGGAACTAGTGGATCTTGGCTATGTAGAACCCGATCCAGCCGCCCTCACTGCCATGACAAATGCTCGGAGAATTGCTCAGGCAACTCTGAGTACCAAAGAAAACAAAGCAAAATTATCGAGACCAATTACGTGGATGACTCAATTTTGAAAATCACGGTAATTGCTTCTAACAGGCCTGGGACATCCTCAAGACGCCCTACCAAGGAAATGACAGGAATTAAAAACGGCAGGCCTGGGACATCCTCAAGACGTCCTACCAAGGAAATGACAGGGTAAAAACAGTTAAACTACAGTCCTTGTGGACACAATTCGAGACTCTCAGAATGACAGAGTCTGAAACTGTAGATCAGTTCATGACCAGAGTCATGGGAATCGTGAACCAGATCAAACACATTGGTGAAACCATCACTCATCAACGAATTGTTGAGAAAATTCTCAGAAGTTTACCTAGGAAATTTGAAATGGTTGTAACAGCCATCCTTGAATCCAAGGATCTATCAAGATTTTCAACAGATGAACTAATTGGTTCCTTGGTGACACATAAGAAAAGACTACATCTCACAGATGAGTCAATCTCTAATGCCTTCCAATCTCAATTCTCATTCAGAAGAGGGAAAGGGAGAGGAAGAAGTAGAGGAAGAGGGAACAATCAAGGTAACCCTCATACCAGTGGAGGAAACAAAAAACAATATCCAAATCAAAATTTCCAAGGTCAAAGAAATCAACAACATTATCAACATCAGAATTTCCAACCTCAAAGAGGCAGAGGGAGAAGGTCTAATGACAAAACGAGCATACAATGCCATTACTACAAAAAGTATGGGCACTATGAATCTGAATGCAGGAGGAAGCAGGCAGATCAGCTCTCAGGCAGAGCACATGTGTCAAATCGTATGGGAGACACCTCAAGAGGTATGTTTCTCTCATGCCATAAAACTGAACAACAACCTAAAGATCTCTCGTTGCTGGACAGTGGATGCAACAATCACATGACAGATAACAAAGAATTACTTTCATGCCTTGATTCTTCAATTTCCTCTGATATTACTCTTGGTAATGATCATTTAGTCAAAGTTCAAGGAAAAGGAACTGTTCCTATTCTTACTAAACAGAA
>SNQJ01S0150942.1:0-23162 GCA_010110895.2 Picea sitchensis
ACAACATCCCTTTATACCATCATCATAACTTGCAGAGATATAAAACAAGCAGGAATTCGGAAACAAAGATTTTAAGTCTAGAAATGATTTACCACTTACCAGTACCAACAATTATTTCTTGCTCTTATGACCTTAATGCTTCTTCCATAAACAATAAGATACATTTGTCACTTCAGATGCTACTTCGGTACTGCCTTCCAGCTTATAAAGGTTATCAACCTTTGTTTCCTTCATCACTACTAAATTACCTTTCGACACTGTGATAGCTCCACCTTGACCTGTATACTTATATCCACAAGAATCCAACACTCCTAATTAAATCAAATTTGATTTAAGCTCAGATACATATCTAACATCTGTTAATTCCCTAACAATACCATCGAACATCCTGATTCTAATACTACCAACCCCAACAATTTTACAGCGAACACCATTTCCCATAAACACTACACCCTCATCAATAGATTGGTAAGAAATGAACCAATTTCTATGTGAGCACATGTGGTGGGAGGCACCTAAATCTAACTTCCATTCTTCTTGATATTTTAAATGATTAGAAATGTATAAACTTGATTTGTTACAGCCAAATTTGCTTCCATCGTAGAGTTTTCCTCAGATTCCTTTCTCTTCGAGCAATCTTTCTTGAGATTTCCTGTTTTTCCACAGTACCAACATTTTGTTTTACCCTTTTTGTGTCTTGACTTATATAGATAAGAACTTCTCTCAGTTTTCTCTTTAGTTCGACCTCTGACCAGCATCGCCTCTGAAGTTGAGGTTTATTTACTAGATTTTCTCCTCATCTCCTCAGCCAACAAAGCTCCCACAACAGAATCATAATCTAAAAATTCTTTTGAGCTAAAACTAATAGAGGTGACTAGATTATCCCAAGACTCAGGCAACGAACACAATAGTGTAATAGCCTTATCCTCATATTTGAATTTAACTTCCATACTAGTCAATTGAACTATAAAGGTATTAAAGGCATTTAAATGGTCAACAACTTTTGTACCTTCTTTCATCTGCAAACTGTACAACTGTCTCTTCAAGTAGATTCTACTCTGAGTGCTTGTCAAGGACTTCGTCATATATAGACTTTCCAACTTGCTCCATAAGCCTAATGTTGTATCCTCTCCTATGATATTAAACAGAACCTCATCCGCTAGACATAAACAAATGGTGCTAAGAGATTTCGCATCTAAATCCTCTCATTCCCATTCCGTTATGGTTGTCGGTTTCTTTGAATTGCCTGCCAATGCTTTTTGCAACCCTTGTTGCACTAGTAAATCCTGCATATTAAGATTCCAGAGCTCAAAGTTGTTTTTACCACTGAACTTTTCAACTTCAAACTTTGAACTCTGCATCTTAGCCATTTGCACAAAAATCTCCTAATACCCAAATCACTGATTATAATAACCAAGACCTCTTTGAAAAAATAATGTGGAGAAATGATAGTATTAACCAAAAATATTTAGTAAAAAGTTTATTTTAAAAAGTCCTTTTACCAAACTCACCTTTAATTTAAAAATAAAATTAACCTTTTTAATTCACTTTATACTATATTCCAAATATAATAATTTAGTTTATACCTCTCCCACCTTTAATTTAAAAATAAAATTAACCTTTTTAATTCACTTTATACTATATTCCAAATATAATAATTTAGTTTATACCTCTCCACGTGACTTGTTCGCGTTTCTTAAAAGAAATCCAATTTAAAAAACCACGTACGAATATTCCAAATAAAATACATGCGAATATTTACCAAAGGGGAGTCGTAACTTTTGATTTACCAAAGGAGTCATACCATGCCTTAAACCATGTGAATAAATTTAAGCATTTTTGCACCTCTCAAGTGAGTGTCCTGCGTATTTCAAAGGGTCTGCCTTAAACCATGTGAATAAATTTAAGCATTTTTGCACCTCTCAAGTGAGTGTCCTGCGTATTTCAAAGGGTCACCGCACCTCCCTCAATACTGGAGTGCGGGGAGCCTGCACCTCCCGATATATTTGGAGTGCGGTGATTTTTCAAGATCTACGCACTGTTTCTCAACCTCAACTGCAGAAATTTCAGAAATTGTAAATGTGCAAAAGGCTGACTATTATGTTGCTGCACCTTTCTAGAGGAGGGACCTGCGGAAATTTGGAGATGTACGCATGTCACTTCTGAGTTTCTTCCTAGCATTTGAAGCTCTTCCAACCAACTCTAACCAGTTATGATACCACTTGTTAGAATTGTCAATGCGGAAAATACAATTCACATGTAATAATTAACAATCACACACAGATAATAGACACAAGGATTTCACGTGGTTCACCCAAACATTGGGCTATGTCCACGTTGGGCTACACACACAGATAATAGACACAAGGATTTCACGTGGTTCACCCAAACATTGGGCTATGTCCACGTTGGGCTACGTCCACCAAGCATAGGCATCAGTTGTCTTATTATTCAGATCATGGAGATTACATCAGCTTACTCACACTGTCTCTCACAGTCATTTTTGCCTCTATGGGCTTAGATGTATTTATATACATTTACAAGAAAGTGAATAATAAATGCAATCCTTATCCATATTCTAACTTGGTTTATTTGGTTGTAACCAACGTAGAATAATAGAATCCATATCCATCATTAGAAGAATTCGTTGTCACCAAATCCCAACAGGTTTAACCCAAAATTATATATTGTATGATCTTTGATTCCAAGAGAAATGATCTAAACATCTTGTTGTTAAGATTGAGATAGAACTCCAAAAACTCATTTTTCATTATAATAAGAAGAGTCATGGAAAGTGTTTAAAAATTGTAATTTTTTGCTCTAAGAGTTTTTGAGGAAATTGGCACTTGGAGAAGGTCCCACTCCAGAGCTATCACACTACCTCTTATTTTTAATGTTTATGAGTTGTATTTCTTGTGTTTATTACTATGTTTTAGATAGATAATTGTTTAGTTATGTTTTAGATAGATAATTGTTTAGTTGCATATTTCTGATTTTCATTCAGACTTTACATCTTGCAATTGTATGCTTTGCTTGGAGTTAGACAATCTTTACAAGTTGTGTTAGTTTTATAATTTGCTTGAAAAAGTTTCTTTTTTATTTAAATGATGAGTATTGGAAATTAAGACTCAATTACAGAATGCATGTTGTTCATGTATTCCAAATCCATGTGGTAGCCACATTGGGCTCAAAATTAGAATAATCGGTTTCATACTTAGGACACTAGTTTGTTGTTCAATTATGTGTTTCTCATTAATATTTCTTTTGATTTTAATATTAAGTGTTAGATTTAATATTCCCTCGTTAGTCATACAAAAACCTATATTTCCAAAAAGAACAAAGAGTAACCATGGTTGATAAGTTAAATGATTGAAGTATTCCTAGCCATAAAACAAATTTATAGCCTTAAAACAAATTTATATAGTAACACTATCAACAACTTAATAGAATATCGGCTTGCCTCAAAATCTTATAATGGGGCTAGTCTAGCTAATGAGTTTGATACTATATTATATTAAAGAATTTAAAACAAATTTATATAGTAGCACTATATACAACTTAATAGAATATCGGCTTGCCTCAAAATCTTATAATGGAACTAGTCTAGAGGCTAGAGTAGCTAATGAGTTTGATACTATATTTTCAATCCAAGGAATGGAAGAGATATTAAAGAATTTGAAGTTGTCAATTAATCTCAACACTTTCTATTGGTTTTTTTAGATGAGGAGAATTACAATGAATTGTAATTTTTATTTATCTCACAGTTATTTCAGAATTTTCAAAAACTTTCGAATTTTTAACATTTAAGTTTAGCACTTTTTTAAATGAAAAGAATTACAATGAATTGTATTTTTTATTTGTCTCATAATAATTTCAGAATTTTCAAAAGCTTTCAGATTCTTAATATTCAAGTATATCACTCTTTTAAAAAAAACTTTTAAATTCTTAACATTCAAGTCTATCACTCTTTTAAGGCTCTATACAATTGCTTCATATTTAGTAGTATTATTTATGCATTTTAATTCTAATATATAGGATATGAAACTACATTTTCCCTACGGGTCAACTATTAAATGGTCAAATGTTAGTAACTACTACTAAGTTAGTTTTATTTACAATATTTACATAAATTATATTTAATTGAGCTTCCTTAAAAAGTTTTATTGCAATGTTATTTTAGATTGTTGATTTTCAAGCATAAGTAAAAAATATGCAATAAAATTTTCAAAGTATGAATCTAAAGCATAGTTTTCTAAAGTTGAAAATTTAGAGGAAGATGGTTCATTACTTTCTTCTAAATGTGTCACAGTATGGTTTCATGTTTCATTTTGATCATCAATTTTATTTGGCTATCCATTTTAAAGAAGCCAAATATGTGACCAATCATATCTAAAATAGCCTTGGATCTTTTGAGACCAATCTCTACAAAGAATATATTATAATCTTCAAGAATGTCAACCATAATGATATCAATGATCTAGTGAACTTTGGATTTAGAGGAACCAAATATGTGACCAATCATATCTAAAATAGCCTTGGATCTTTTGAGACCAATCTCTACAAAGAATATATTATAATCTTCAAGAATGTCAACCATAATGATATCAATGATCTAGTAAACTTTGGATTTAGAGGATATTCAGATCAATACATCCTTTAGTTCTCCTATGACCTTAACCTCTAATATATATAATTTAATGATGTGAGTAGAGCACAATGTTAGGTAGCATTTAGTTTTCTACATACTAAGTAAGGCATTACATCAGATGAATCCCCTAAATCCACCAAGAAATTATGCATTTTTTAATTAAAAATGCCAAAATTTAATAGAAAAGGTGGAATCTGGGACTTGGATATTTTGGATATTTTTTCTAAGAGATAGTCATTTACTTTCACATTTTACAAGTTATTATGTGTTGTTTTGGTAACATTTTTTTGTGACAGTTGACAATTGTATATCACTATTTTCTTTCAAGGTGTTTAACACCAACTTTCTTTGTTGAGAAATATTACATACATCAAGAACTGAATTAATTTTTTTAATTTTCTTAATATAGGAAACTATGTTATATAATATATTCCATTGAAATGGAATTTTAATCATTAGTAGAAGGTTTTCTAGTATTTCTGAGTATTTGAAGAATGTTTAATAGTAGGAGATTGTTGCACGCGCAAAACAGCTTCCCAATTTTCTTGTCTCAACATCTCTCCAATATAAGAAATTGGGCCTCCATTAAGATCTTCCAATTGGAACTCGCACTCTCTCCCTCGTGCAAATGGCTATGCCTAAGTTTTTCCTCTCACTCTTCCCACCTTAACATTTCTAGTTCCTCCTCAGATCACTTCTACTCGATGATCCGCACTTCAGTGAGTTCCCTCTTCTTGCATTAATACATAGTGTATTGACGCACACATCCTTCTCCCACCTTTGCATTGACATGCCATTGATTTTATTGTCAGTTCATTGTCCACCTCCCTTTGAACTTGGCTGATGCATTGTCACACTTCTACCAAAACTCACTGGCACACATATTCATCATCGGTGAAGTTCGCATGATCAATGTCATCTCACCGATATTTATTACATGATTATCTTCACCACATGCACATCTTTCACCATCTAACTCCCTTTCATTTTCACCAATGCATCACATATCGACGAATCTCCTCCCTTTTCCCTGTCCCATCCCCGATGCGACAATAGATGGATGTTGACCCCTCGCCATCACCAAGCACGTCTATGACAATCTTCTCCTTCTTGCCAACACTAACCAAGTCAGTGTGGCCCACCTTAGTTCTGACACCTATTTCATCCTCCTCCCAACTCATATCCTTCTTACTATGCTCATCAGTCGGTCTCCTAAACATTTATGATGACTAATCTTTCCATGCCTAATTAGATCATCGGTCATTGATTTCCTACCATGCTTGACATGTTCTAGATTGCACTCGCAATCAAACTCGTGGTGTCACTAGTAGCTTTCATCGCGTACACCATACTAGCTTGTGTATTTTGTGTTTCCTAATTTAACAACTAAATGTTGATTGTGAAAGTGTCTCTTAGCATCAGATCGGTTAATCTTAACACCTATTAGTATTTTGTTGATTCTAAAACGTACTTCGGGAGAAATTTGGTCATTTCAGCTCCTAAATAATACTAAATGCACTACATGTTAGTTGGCTATTTTGGTGGATTTATAATTTTGTGCTATTGATGTGGAACTACAACGTCAAAGGACGAATTGATTCCATATACAACATCAATGACACATGAACCGCAGAATCAATTTTGAGTGAAGAAGCAACGAATGTGGGACCCAAACTTCCATTAAAAAATGACTTTGAGAGCAATTTTTCAACGTCCATCACAGTGAAATTTGTATACCCAAAACAGTCTAGTTGTATGATTCTCGCCGTTATGATTCCAACTTAACTAACATAATCAAATTCTTAGACTTGAAAGTTACAAAATGATCACCGAGGATTTCTAACCTAATCAGTCTCAACAGCTGCGACATCGATAGAACGTTTGAATGACCGGGATAGAAGACTCACCGAAAAAGCCTCTCCACATTCTCCGCAACACAAAAGACGACACTTCGATCCAGCGTCGTATGAGCAAGTTATGAAAGCTTAGAATTTTCCTCCAAAAACGGATGCACCCGTCTACATTATAGGTTTCTCATTTAAGCTTAGAGTAAAACACTTTTGTTACAAGTCTTTTTATAATTTTAATGTTTAAAGTCGAATAATTTATAATTTAATTACAAAATTATTTGGCTTTACCTTATTAAACTTGTCAAATTAATTATGTGGAGAGACATATTTCTTTTTGGATCGACTTTAAAAAAACGTGCGACGAGGTCGTCACTATGTTGCTCCGAATATCCATACGAGAAGATGACACGAAGTGCTCCGATCCATCGGCAGAATTGATCGTAACCACTCCGAAGCTATCGGCGATCATGAGGAAAACTCCCCCAACTCTCATCGGCAGAGTTAATGACACAAGATCCGAAGCCATTGGAGATCTTGCGAAGAACTTCGTCGATTCTCATCGGCAGTCTTAAAAACAAACTTCACCGATTGCCATCGGCGGACTTGAAGGTATTGGCTCCGATGTATAAGATGAGGGTTACACACCTGTATAACAATTAACAACAAATATACCAAGTCTTGGTAAAGTCGTTCGACTGCCAAGTCGCGCGGGCACGATTCCAGAGGGTTTTCAATGGGAAGGAGAAGAAATTTTAATGTTCACTAGGTTAACAATAGTCTATGGGATAGACCGCCTCATACACTGATTTTTGTATTTCAGTCTTTTTTTGGTTCAGCTTGAGGATGAGCTCTCTCACTTTCTTCACTGTCCCTTGCCTGAATAAATTGTTCCAAGAGTTAGCTGTTAAGATATTTACATCACTGTCCCTGCTGTCTTTGAAAGCTTAACACTCTAAAATGAAATGTTTTTCTGTTTCCACTTTTCCGGAGTTGTAGAACATACACACTCTTTCTTCCCAAGCTTTTTTTTATCTTTTCCAACTCGGAGTTGATGAGAATTGGTTCTTAATTGAGCAATAAGCATTTTGGCTCTCCAAGATATATTGACGCCTATATGATTGTAAATGGAATTAAACTCTTCAATGTTATACTTTTTCTTTCTCCCTATCCCTTAGATAATTCAATGTTTTATAGTGATCTAATTCCAACACACGAAACTGTAACTACCGCTATCATAATAAGAGCGGATCGAGAAGAGGACGCACGAGAAAATGGTAGAACATTTTTAGGGAACCAACCACAAAACAAGAGACTGTTGATCTCAATATTTTGGCAATAAGCTATAGTTGAAGCACTAGTAAGCG
The DNA here is from genome assembly GCA_010110895.2 of Picea sitchensis. Lineage (NCBI taxonomy): Eukaryota > Viridiplantae > Streptophyta > Pinopsida > Pinales > Pinaceae > Picea > Picea sitchensis. The sequence continues at coordinate 7,863 of SNQJ01S0150942.1, forward strand.
CTTCTACATCTGGCAGATTACTGTCTTCTTTGTTATTGATATAGGAGACGACAATGACATTTGCAAAACCCTTCATTGTTTGTTTTTTCTTCTAACGTGATACACATGTTCATTCCAAGTAGCGATGATAACAAGAAGGCGCAACACAACTGATGTTGTCAATACTCTATGTGCACTTTGTCAAAGTACTTTGCCTTCCAGGCAGCTTTGAATATGATTAGGGTCAGGGCTACTAGACTGCTACTTTCCCCTCCTAGGCTGGTTAGAAACGAGGAGTGACATGCCTATGTTGAATCGAAAGATGTCACGAAACAAAAAGAAAGCAAAGTTAATAAATCTGAAAAGAAAGGCTTGATTATGATCGATAGGGTCAACCAGGTTTGATATTGGGTTTGGTGATCTGGATATGGCAAGCAGAGATGGCTTTGGGAGCAACCCTAGTTTTGGTTCAAGTTCAAATCCCGATACATTTTCAAAGCAAAGCGAGAGGTCAGACATTTGTGCTAGCCACTGTCCCTTCCAAGGATATAGAGATGCAGAGAGGGAAGATACATGAGACAGGCTAGCTTTAGCTTTTGACGACTCAATAAACTGAAGAAGAAGTGTTATCTAAAACAGGAACAAGACCCCACGTTGGAAAGGGGTCCACAACTTTTTCTTATACAATTTTAGATATTGATCATCAATTGTATACAGTTTTCAAGATAAATATCAGGTACCTTGTTGGTTGTCCTAGAGGACGTGCTTCGATCATGAGCACAATCATATTCAGGGAAGTTTACATGATATTTCAATTAATTAATGCTTCAGTTATGTGTTTTCAAATGACTAATCTTTATAGTTATTTGAAGTTGCTCTCATCTATATAGTTATTTGAAGTTACTCTCATCTATTTTATTTTGAACGGTGTCAGTTACAAAGCGAAAGAGGGTTTTACTCAGTATCCTTGGGATGCAACCTACATCCAAAATGACAAAGAAGTAACAATAACAGCCATAGTAGTGGAAAAGGAGTAGCAAGGGAAATTTACCTCAAACAACTAAGGAAAGGGCCAAACCCCCCATGATGGTCAATTGCCAAACTTGAACAACCAATATGTTCCAATATCCGATCCATTTGTTACTAGAGATGAGGTGCAAGACAACCAAAATCCAGTATGGCCCAACGTTGCTAAAGGACAAATCTGAAATGTAATTGTTGTATTTTCCCTCTCATCATTACAAAGGGAATAAAGACAAAGGTTGGGAAATGAAAGGTCACCGCATAGGTGGAAGGCCAAAGGTCATATTGAACCCCAATAAATACTAGAATTGAACCCAAAGAAAAGGGGCTTTTTTTCTCTTCAAACATTGTACACTTCTGAATTATTTTGGGAATACAGTGTCAACTAAAATTGGAGAGATTTCCTTAGAATTTTCATGTACTATTGTTGAAACTATTAATACATATAATCCCTTAGGCCCAACTTTTGACAGAGAGAAGGACTCACATGTGTGGTAGTTTTACTACAAACTATTTCAAATAGAATGTTTTTTGTTCACATGGGATGTAAGAGCATGTTTTTTTGTGGACTATTCTGACGCAATATATGTTTTCTTGCAGTTTTGTTACTCTTTTTTATATTACATGTCATGAGTGAATGAGCTACCAATGTATGTGATATAGTGAATTAGACTATTCTGGTTATATATTCATGTGCATGTGTTATCTTACTTTATTTCTTCATTTCAGCTATTGGTAGAGTTAGTGTCATGTCACGGCTCATTCACTTACGTTAATTTGTTCCTAGCTAGGATAGGGTAGATTAGAAGCAAATTAGATACATGCATTTGCATAGTCTTCATCTACATCTTTCGTTCTCATAACCATCCATCACTCACCTTCATCAGTGGATCAGGCCGCTACCTGTAAAACCAAACCAGCAATGGTTGTCAGGACAGAATCTGGATGGGTTCTCTATTCCAAATAGTGAAAGGTCTTGTTATCCCCAATTCATAGGGATAACTAAGGAGATGATGTCTCGAGGCCCTCGGGTTGCAAACATGGAGTAATGAGAGACAAATTGACCGGCAGTGTCCACTTTCACAGACAGAGACCCACTTCACTACCACAATTTCAGGTTCATAATGAGGGTATCCACCACATAAGCTAACTTTTGGAAGACATTGGGTCTTGCTCCATGAGGTACAAGTCATTTATATGGTGAATATGATTTCAATATTTGAGGCAATTGAGTTTGTTACATTTTAAACTTCTTTTGATTTTGTAACGTCTACTTGGGAATTATGCTCTTTTTGTTGTTTCACTATGGTGCTTGGCATTGCGCCCTAGTAAGTGGGTCACCCAGGGATAGGTTTACCACTAGGAGGTCCTCTTGAAAGGTCAGCGTTCCATTCCTAACCATACTTGTCACTTTCCACACATCATCCCCTCATATCCTTACCTTTTGGTATTTTCATGTGTAGTGACCTAGGAAGGGAGTGTTCCTCATTTCATGGGAAGAAGGGGTTGAAATCCCAGAGGCTTGTAGCTGGAAAAAAATAAAATCCAATCATGAACCTTTTAGATGATCTCCTAGGGATCCCGAGGACGATGAAATGTCTCTCATAAGAAACTGACGGTACCCGTAAAATATAACTAATGCAAAATGCCAACCAAAGTGGGGCATTTGTGGGCACTATTTTTCATGCTTAGGTAGAAACCCCACACATGAATTCAACTTGGGGAAACATGATGTGACCAATGTAGAGTCAAGGTGAGCATTTTTTTCATGCTTAGGTAGAAGCCCTGCCTTGGCTTCAACATGGAAACATTTTAAAAAGACAAAAGGCAATAAATGGGCTTGGAAAAATGTTGCATTGAAAATGAAGGTACAACACACCCTCTACAAAGGCACCCATAAATAAGATACTATTATCTCTTGTACGTCATGAACCCCATGCCCAATATTATTTCCCCCATCTATGTCACTTTTTCCACATGATCTAGAAAGGGATCCATTTGGGAAACACTTCTAAACTTGAGGTATGATTCACCCAATAGTTCGTTTTATCAACCCTCTGATACCTAAACTTGGAAAATTGCATAGGGTCTTTGAGCACTTGTTTATTTTGATGAGGTGGTTTGGATGTACATACTTAAATGGATATTTTATTGGTTTGATTTACTTATCATGATGCATTTGAATTGATATCCTTGGAGGGTGTATTCATTGTCTTTCCAGGACCTAGTTGGTGGACAGATTTGGAAGAACAAGCCTAGCTTGGGCTTCCTCGGGGCTTGAATCCCACATGTTGAATACCATATCCCATACACCAGATAATGATTCTATCCTCTGTAGGCCTGAGGAGACACCTTAGAGGACCTAACTCATCCCTTTTCTAACCAATGATTTTCTCTTGAGGCTAAAACATCACTTTTGAAGAGATTGATGTCACCCTAGGGCTAGGGTTTTGGTGGTGGTGTAGTTGTTGCTTCACATTTGGCACGTTTTGATGGGAGAGAGCTTGGCTTGGAGGAGGAAGACCTAAAGCATGAGAGGGGAGCCCTAGAATTCCCAACGACTGCCACTTTCAACTCCAATGACATGCAAAAAGTGCCAAAACATCACCCTAAAAGAGGGATGACGTCACTTTAGGGTTTCTTATGTTATTTTTTAAAGTTAAATTTGTATTTTATAATGCAAAGGGGAAAAGTAAGGGTTCTTGACCCCTTACTTTTTGGTTTACCCTAAAATTAAGTGGACAAACATTCTTAGGAATATTTGTATAAATAGAGATCAAATTATTCCATTTTACACATAACATTTTTTTGGAGAAGAGACTCCTTGGCCGAAATTTGAGCCCTACTTGGGAATTTTTACATGTCTCTCTTTCTGATGCAGGAGCATCACTCTACCTCAGTACTCGCCAGTTGATTAGCATGAGTGGTGCACATTCAAGGAAGGGAGAGGCGTCGCTCTCTCATTTTTCCTTCGAGAATTGCTGCAAACCCCCTTCCCTCCAAAGGGTTGCTTGACCTCCCAGTATAGGATCTTTCAAGTCACCAAACCGAATGGCTCGTCGGCTCTTAATGGAAACTGGTTTAACTTGTCACATGCCCTCCTTCCTTCTCGGCACAGGTTGTGTAGAAACCATAGACCTTCTCCTTAGCGCTCTTCAATTCCTAACGCCAACAGATGCTAGATATCTATGCTAGGCTCTTCCCTTGATGTGAACACGGACTACGACCATGGGATAGCTCCCTTCGCAACCCTATGCTTTAGAACTTTCGTGAGCTGCTTACTCTCCTTTTCTCGATTTGCTAATCGACGAATTCTTTAAGACCAAATCTACGGTCCATGCTCTTCTTGATATCGACGGTTGTGATCAAATTGTGAGTTCGGGCTTCACAAGTCCTCTCTCCTCTCAACTCTATCATTCCCGATTTTTGAATCATCGAAGTATTGATTTCTCACCACGCGTCCTATCTCAACGGACGGTTAGGATTTCTTTGGCTCCCAACTCTTCAGGTATTCTCCTTGAATATTCTCTGAAGGGTTCTTCCTCCAAAATACATGGATCTCTACCACGCGTCCTCTAGGATCCAATGTTCTAGAATCACTCCGCATTTTTCCCTTCGCGAAGTTGAATTGTTCTCCTTACAATTCTTCTGAAGTCTGAATCCTCCAACTCTCGGATCTACTTCCACCTGTCTACCTAGAAGATGGATAATTTTATGTTCTTCGGGACTTTGACAAGTCCTCGACTCCTTTACACACTTAGCGTATTTTCCTCCTCGAGACTTAAGTTGTTCTTGCACTTCTTCTACACTCCTTGCATAGTTCTGCACAGACTCTTTTTAGAATTTGATCGGCTTGAAAACCTTCAAGGTTCCCCGTTCCTCTATGTCCTTCAGTGAACGTTCTCGTGCCCTCCTGGAATTTTATGCTCTCCCTCCTAAGCTTGTAATATGGACTTACAGTCTCCTCGGTGCACTCCTTGCGCTTGGCTTGGTTTATTGACGGTTTCTCTCTTAGCCTACCTGAGCATCTTAAGGCATCTCCTTTCCTTTGTCGATGCACTCTTGCAAATCCTTCCTTCCTCAGAGTGTTCAGCAACCCTGGGGTTCCCTTAAGGATTCCAACACTTCCAACCGTGTTTCTTTTGTACGCTCTCATACTTTCTCTGTGCCCTCTTGGCAGTGTGTTTCAGAGTGTTCAGCAACTCTGAACTATTCTTCCTCCTACACAGTCTTTATTTCCAAGGTACTTAAACACCTTGAAATTTTCTCCCGAGTCTGTGAATTAACCTGGTGTACCCTCCTGGCAACTTCTCTTCTAACTCTAGTGAGTTCAGACATACACTCTTTGCATCGGCTTACAGAGTTTCCTCACTCTTTCGCGCACTCCTTGCACTTATCCTAGAGAACCAGACTTAATTCAACACACTTACATATAGAAAATCGCATCTCTATTCCTGCAGACGATTTCTAACATACATCTACAACTCAAATGCATACACATGACATTCATAACAAAACATCCATTACACAGAAATTGATAACAGAAAAATTGTTATTTTCTATTAATGGTGAAATGTCCATTTACAATATGAGTCTGGACTACAACTGAGTCTCAACTCTTCTATGTTTCTCCTCCTTGACAACAACAACAAAAACAACCTCTATTGGGAAATACAATACAAAGATTTATACAAGAGGGACTCGATGAGCTTCCCTCCAAGCTAAACTAGTGGTGTCTAATCACCATTCACAAATGCCTGACTACCGTGGCATATTACAATGATGGAAATCTGCTCCAAATCAAATCCAGATCCCTCCTACTGTCAACCACTTAATGGCGACCTTATCTCTAGCTTGTGTGAAGGCACAACTTGGATCTTCCAACCTTTCGGCATTAATTTTCTTTGATCATGCCTTAGATTCTTGAAGCTCAAACAAGAGGGCAGTGCCTCTCCCTACCTTAAATGCACACCATGTGTGTCAATCGACTGGCGTGTGCTGAGGTGGAGCGATGCTCCTGCATCATACTCCACAGCTACAAAAAATCATGAGTTCCTGCTCATGAGCTTTCCATCTCGACTGAATCCTCCTGGATCCCAAACTTTCTCCTGGAGTTGTATTTCCGCTCCTCTACTTTGTTGTTGTTGCTCCTGCATATTGTCTATGGCTCGTGCAGGTTCATTTTTGTCCAGCTTCTCCTTGTTGATCGCTCCTTCTATTGACCCCAACATCAACTTCCTTATCTCCTCAAACACCTCGTCCAACTGCTCCATTGGTTGGCTCTTCTTTTCCAGGTCGGCTTGTTGCATTTATTTCTTGTCAATGGGTAAATCAAATCAATCCCCCAAGTTATCTTCTCCATATCTTGTGGCCTTATTGTTCCACTCTACTGCAACTTCCACTCCTGCAGGCTTCTCACCACTGGATTGTTGTTCAGCTACCTCCTCTGACAAATTGACCCCTTTCAGTTCTTCGGTTAGTTCTATTCCATCTTCCTCCAGCTCCAACACGTGCTAGTGTTCGACTCCCTCTTCTATAGCGTGCTTCAGCGTTGCAGTCATCTCCTATCCAGCTCCTTGACTGAAATTTTTGAGAAATTCTATTGAACTATCTTCTCCTACGATCTGCATGATTGTCCCCTGGCAGTATTTTTCTAGTTCTGGATCATTCAACCAATCCTCCAACATCTCCAACTCTTTCTCCCATGGAGTGAGCATCTTAACTATATGCTCTTCTTCTTCTACTAGGGCATACATTAGTGTCTTCTCCTTCTCCTCTTCTAAGACAGACACTGCTAGTTATCTTTTTGTTGCACCTGCAACACATTCTTTGACCTCAATTGAGTTATGTGGTAGGAATACCTCAATTCCCCCAATGACCAGAATACTCCCCTGATCCTTCTCCTCGATGGTGGAAGTTCTTAACTTCTCATCATCTTTATTCACACGGTTCACAGTTTCGCTAGAATATTCACCTGAGAGAGGTCTTTCTTCTATCTCATCCTCGCCTGTCAACACCCTCTGACGTGAACTCTCAGCTGAGCTCACCTCTTCTGCCATGCCCACTTGGAAATTCGGGGTGTCTCCTCTACCCTCCTGGCAGTTTACGAGATCCATTGATCCCTTCTCATTTCTCACCTGGAAGCCTACAAGACCCCTACCAGATCTCTTTCCCTCATCACTGAGGTTTTCAGCATACCTCAGCCACATTTTTAACACATGTTGTTTCCCTTTGGCCAACAACTTATGAATAGGCCATTTAGTTTTTCTCTTCAAAGGCCACTCATACCTCCAGCGCACCTTTGCTTCCTGTTGTATCTTGAATGTTAGCCTCTCCATCTCTACCCTTATCTCGCTGAGCTCTTTCTCCACTTCAGCTTTTATTTTTTGCTGGTGATATTTTTATTGACCATGTCTATGACCTTCAGTAGCCATTTTCACCTTCTACCTGCCACTTTCGCAAGTCTGTTGTTTATTCTGCAACTAGGAGAATCTCTAGTTTCTCCTTTTCCTGAGATCTACAGATGAAAATTGTTCTTTGATACCACTCCTGGCGCATACCCCCTTCCCTCCAAAGGTTTTCTCAACCTCCCGGTATAGGATCATTCAAGTCACCAAATTGAATAGATCGTGAGCTTCTAATGGAAACCAGTTTAAATTGTCACAGGCCCTCATTCATTCTCGGCGTAGGTTGTGTGGAAACCACTGACCTTCTCCTTAGCTCTCTTCAATTCCTAATGCCAAAAGACACTATCTCTCTATGCTATGATATTCCTCTGATGTGACCACGGACTACGACCGTGGGCTAGGTCCCTTCATGACCCTGTTCTTTGAAACTTTCGCGAGCTTCTTACTCTCCTTTTCCCCATTTGCAAATTGGCGAATTATTCAAGACCAAATCTGCAGTCCATGTTCTTCTTGCGATTGACGACTACGATCAAATTATGAGTTATGGATTCTTGATTCATCTCTCCTCTCAACTCTATCCTTCCCGATTTGTGAATCAGTGAAGTATTGATTTCTCGTCACACGTCCTATCTCAATGGATGGCTAGGATTTCTTCGGCTCCCAGCTCTTCGGGTATTCTGTCCTTGACTTTTATCTGGAGGGTTCTAACTTCTTCCTTCGAAATACGTGGATCTCCGTCACGCGTCATCCAGGATCCAATGGTCCAGAATCACTCTGCACTTCGTCCTTCGCAAAGTTGAATTGTTCTCCTTACAATTCTTCTAAAGTCTGAATCCTCGAACTCTCGGATCTTCTTCCACTTGTCTACCTGGAAGATGGACAATTTTATGGTCTTTGGGACTTTGAAAAGTCCTTGACTCCTTTCCACACTTAGCGCACTTTCCTCCTCAAGACTTAAGCTATTCCCGCACTTCTTCTGCACTACTTTCAGAGTTCTATGCAGACTCTTCACGAGGGGCTCGAAAACCTTTGAAAACCTCCAAGGTTCCCCATTAATCTATGTCCTTCAGTGAACATTCTCATGCCTTCCTGGTAGTTTATGCTCTCCCTCCTGAGCTTGTAAGATGGAATTACAGTCTCCTCGGCACACTTCTTGCGCTTATCTTGGTTTCTCGATGGATTCTCTCTTAGCCTACCTGAGCATATTAAGGCATCTCCTTTCCTTTGTCAATGCACTCTTGCAAAGCTTTCCTTCCTTAGAGTTTTCAGCAACCCTAGGGTTCCCTTAAGGATTCCAACACTTCCAACCGTGTTGCTTTTGTACGCTATCATACTTTCTCTATGCCCTCCTAGCAGTGTGTTTCAGAGTGTTCATCAACTCTGAACTATGCTTCCTCCTACACAGTATTTCTTTCCAAGGTACTTAACTTCCTTGAAATTTCCTCCCAATTCTGTGAATTAACCTAGTGTTCCCTCCTGGAAACTTCTCTTCTGACTCCACTGAGTTTAGACACACTCTTTGTGTTAGCTCATAGAGTTTCCTAACTTTGTCATGCACTCATTGCACTTAGCCTAGAGAACCAAACTTAATTCAACACACTTACAGATAGAAAATCGCATCTCTATCCCTGCAGACGATTTCTAACATACATCTACAACTCAAATGCATACACATGGCATTCATAACAAAACATCCATTACACAGAAATTGATAACAAGAAAACTTCCATTTTCTATTGATGGTGAAATGTCCATTTACAATATGATTCTGGACTGCAATTGAGTCTTGTCTCTTCTATGTTTCTCCTCCTTGACAACAACAACAACAACAACCTCTACTGGGCAATACAATACAAATATTTATACAAGAGGGGCTCGACGAGATTCCCTCTAAGATAAACTAGTGGTGTCTAATCACCATTCAAAAACGCCTAACTACCGAGGCAGATTACAATGATGGAAATTTTCTCGAAATCGGATGTAGATCCCTCCTACCGTAAACCACTTAATGGAGACCTTATCTCCAGCTTGTGAGAAGGAACAACTTGGCTCTTCCAACCTTTCGACATTAATTTTCTTTGATCATGCCTTAGATTCTTGAAGCCAAAATGAGAGGGCGACGCCTCTCCCTTCCTTGAATGCACACCACGTGTGTCAATCGGTCAGCGTGTGTTGATGTGGAGTGATGCTCTTGCATCAAGAAACTATAGTGTGATCAAGGAAATTAATGCTGACAGGTTGGAAGAGCCAAAATTGTGCCTTCGCATAAGCTGGAGATAAGGTCGCCATTAAGTGGTTGACGATAGGAGAGATCTTCATCCAATTCAGATCATATTTCCATCATTGTAATCTTCCCATTAGACAATCATTTTGAATGGTGATTAGACACCACTAGCTTATCTTGGAGGGAAGCTCGTCGAGCCCCTCTTGTATAAAACTCTTGTATTGTTGCCAGTATAGAATATGACGAGGCATGCATAGGATAACTGAGAGCTGAGACTCAGTTGTAGTCTGGACTCATGTATTGTAATGAGCATTCCACCATTAGTAGAAAGTAACAGTTTTTCCTGTTTATCAATTTCTGGGTAATGGATGTTTTGTTATGAATGTCATTTGTATGCATTTGAGTTGTAGATGCATGTTATAAATCATCTACAAGGATAGAGATATAATCTTCTATCTGTGAGTGTGTTGGATTAGTTCTAGTTCTCTAGGCTAAGTGCAAGGAGTGCGCAATAGGGGGTGGAGAATTTGTGAGCCGACACAAGGAGTGTGTTTCTGAACTTGGTTGAGTAAGAAGAGAAGTTTCCAGGAGGGCACACTAGGATAATTCACAGACTCAGGAGGAAATGTCAAGGTGGTTGGGTACCTTGGAAAGGAAGACTGTATAGGAGGAAACACAACGCAGAGTTACTGAATACTCTGTAACACTCTGCCAGGAGGGCATAGAGCAAGTATGAGAGCGTACAATAGCAACACATTCTGAAGTGTTGGAATTCTTAAGAGAATCCCAGGGTCGTTGAACACTCTGAGGAAGGAAGGATTTGCAAGAGTGCATTGATAAAGGAAAGGAGATGCCTTAAGACTTCCAGGTAGGCTAAGGGAGAAGTTGTCGATAAGATAAGGGAGAATATGTCAAGAGGAACTGGGAACCTTGAAGTTTTTCAAGCCGAGAAAAGTCGCAAAAGAATTTTCAAAGGACTCTACAAGGAGTGCAAAAGAAGTTAGAGAACAACCTAAGTCTTGAAACGAGGAATTGCGCTATGTGTGCAAGAAGGTTGAGGACTTTTCGAATTCCCAAAGACCGTGAAATCATCCATCGTCGGGAGGAGACAGGTGGCAGATGATCGATAGATCCGGGAGTTGGATCTCCGGGAGGTTTTCCAAGAGAAAATAAATATCTTTGCGGAGTCGCGAAGAGTGGTTTGAATCCAGACCGTTGGATCTGGAAGGGACGCGTGGAAGTCGTCCACTGATCCAAAGAAATAGTACTCTGGGAGATATTTGAGGAGAATATTGAAGTGACTCCCGAAGGCTGGAGTCTAAATAGATCGCAGTTGTCGATCTACATGAGGGATGAGGATATTGATCCTCACGTGTTTGAGTTCACTGATTTAGAGCTCAGGAATGTAAGAGTTGGCTTTCATGAAAAGAGTCGAAGCCCGAAGCCTAAAGTGCTTTGTGTGATTGAGCCTTGAGTCATAGCCTGAGGTCATGTGATAGGAAGGGTCTGGCACGGAGAGCGAGTGTCACTGCCAAATTTCTTTAAAGGGCCAAGAAGAGAGTCACAGGGTTGAGAGGACACACACTTTGGATAAAGAAAGGACCTGTGGTAGAGTTTGTCGGGTTCCAGCAGGGAGTCGAAGAGTCAATCCTACTCAGGTGTCTGAAACGATCCTAGACCGGGAGGTCGCCGCATCCCCGAAGGGGTTGGGGGTCTGCGCCACTTTCCACTTTTTCTTGTAATAGTTTTACTTTTTCTATTGGATGGATGGATGATGCGTTATCTCTAGTGGAGGACTATTTCTTTCTTTGTGATGAATTTTCTTGGTTAAAAGAAGGTTTATCTTGTTAATGATTGGACCAGGTAAGGAATATTTATTGTTATTGCTTCTCTTCTTGGTTTCAAGGTTAATTTTCTTAAACTTTCTGGGAGTATAAATGCATACAACCCCACTAATTCCATTATATTTTTCTTGAAATACTTTGTTGCATAAGGAATTTCTAGGAGGAGTAAAAGGTTTTACACCCTCCTAGGGTTTTTCCTAGCTAGCTTAGCTTGCCTTCAGGAGTAAAAAGGATTACACCCCCAAAGAAGTAGCTCATATAGATCTTTAATTTTTTTTACTCCACAACCCAATAGTTAAAGGCACTAATCTTATTTCATTGGAGAAACAAAATCATTGCATTGGGATACATGAAACACGAGATATTGTAATTTTCTAAGATAGAAACTTTTTCTTGTGCTTAAGGCTTGTTTATCCCACTAGGGAATCTCATTTCTCCAAGTATTTGTTGCTTATGTAGTAAATTTAAGTTACATCCATTAGGGCTGCAAAAAAATTATCTTTACTTTAATCATAACTCACTTTTCAATCGTAAAAAGTTGCTAATAAACTACCCCTATAATCTACTAGCTTCAACACACTTTTTGGGTGCTTTACTTGCTTGTTTTGTGGGTTGAAATATTCTGTTGTATAAAATCATTGCTACAGCCACTTGGATGTTACAAATATAATCTAAAAACTTCTTATAACATCCCTCTAATAACACTAAAGTTTGTGCTAAAGTATTGAGAAATTATCTACATGTTTTGTGCTTCATTTCTCAACCAATATTTGATGCTTTGAGTGCTTAAATCTGCAGTAGTTAGTTTTTTTCCTTGCTGATATACATTATTTTTTATTGCTGCAATTAGGGACAACAAGCTTAACTTTATTTTCCAACTTTGATCTTGTATATGTGTTCCTTCTTATGTGTTGGGAAGGTACAAACATCTTCCACAGGTACTCAAGCACTTTGACAACCATTAACCATCTTCGAGACTTGTTATAAATCGTTTTCTCAAATATTATCTTGAAATATAGGGGACTCACTTCCATACTCTCACTTTCCACTTTGTTTCCCCCTAGGTTTACCCGAGACTTCCCTTGTGTTGGATTCTTCCTTCACGGAAGCAAGGGAGGGTTTATCTAAGGTGACAATGGGTAAGCTCTCCCATCGTTGTCGCCATCCAATTTATTGGATCGGACTTTGTGAAACCTATAGTTTGTGCAATAATAGGTATAATTGGGACTTATTATTGAGGGTAACCCCTTACTATGGTCAGGCGAATTTAGACCCGTCAATAGAGACATAGTCCAACTTTCTTATTATTTGAAATATAAAGACTAGGAGGTAGCTTTTGTTGGATATGTCCTTTACTTTGGAGGTTGTAATAACTTTGCACATGCAATTATTCTTCTATTTCCTCCTCTTCAGCCACATTTCAACAAAGAAAGATGTCCCAAACAACCATAGTTGTTTCATTAGGTTGTTCTTATACTTCTTCTTTTACTTCTCCTTCTAGATTATCATTGGATTCCTCTATTTGAACACACTCATCTAGAAAATGGTAGGTTACCAAGTTCATGGAAATAATCCATTGAGGACATGTTTTTATTCAATGGTTTTCTTGGTGATAGTTGCAAGAATTTTCCATGGTTACTCCTTTCTTGTTAGATTTCATATTGTGGGTGGGGATTCAAATGGTTTGGGTGGTATAGATCTCATGAAGAATGTGTATATAGACATTTTGTTGAAGTGACTTCTCCAAAATTCTTTTTGATATATATGATTCCATTGTTTAGATGTTTGATCATACATTGAAGGTCATCCAATTCCATAGAATCATTTTCTCTTTTATTTGAGGTTTGTTTTTTCTTAGGCCTAGGAAAGATAACAATTTTCATGTGATGTACATTTTCTTTCTTGGAAAATGTGGCATGAATTTATTTACACCCCATCATTTCAAATTCAACCTTTTTAGCTTGTTTAAAGTTTTGATATAATTTATTATTTCTATCTTTCTTGAGAAACATGGAAATTCTAGGGGCTAGAAAGGCATAAGAATAAACTTTTATATGCAGTTCTTGTGTGGGTTTTGTATCTATTTTTAACTTATGGATTCCTATCCTAAATATTTAGCCAAATTCCTTAACTCTTTCTTTTGGACCCATTACCAATGAAAATAGTTCAATCATTAAATATCATGTAATTGTTTCCTCCCCAACGTTTTCTAGGAAATCCTTTTGAAGATCACCCCAATTAGGTATTGATCCAACTGGTAAATTGAAATCCCAATTTGAGGCTTTGTTTTCAAACGCATAGGGGAATAAATGGAATACTACATATTCATGTTGCAATTTCATTAGTCTAATAGCCAATATAAATTTTTTGATATAATCTTTTGGAGGTACAAATAGATCAAGATCATATTTTGGAAAAAGACGTTTTGGGTGCTTATGTAAGCTATGCATCTTCCCACGTAATGCTAGGGAATATCTTGCTAATTAAGGTTGATTCTAGTTTTGATTATTTTCCATGTCCAAAAATATAGATTTAGTGTTTGAATCCCATGATTTTGATTCTCATTCAGAGTGACTCTCAGAATATTCAATGGATGTAGTAGTTTTAGGGGTTGGATAAATTAGATTTATAGGTTGGAAAAATTCTTGTAATTTAATTTTACCAAATCCTCCATAGTTTGTAGTAGATTTATATCTGTAGTCTAAGTAACACTTTGGGTGGTACTTCTTCCTTGAGTAAGAAGAAGTGCAATAGGAAAGACACCAATCTATGTGGCATATTCCTAAGTTATTCATCTGAAATAATTCACTTCCTCATTTAATATTGTGTATGGAATTTGAGTTTCTAAATCAAGATTTTGTTTAATATTTTCCAAATCTTGGAAATTCGATTATTCACTAGGTATTTTAGGATTTGAAGTTTATCCGTCAATATGTGGATTATTAGTAGATGACCCAATTTTGGGAACCAAATTAAACATACAATTTTAGGACCTCCTTCTAGAACCAAATATGTTGATGGGGAAAAACACCCAAATATGAGCAATAGGGGTTAAACCCAAAGAAGTGGCCCAATTATATTATTCCTTATTTGGTATGAAAAAATTATCTAGATTAATGGACCATTTTTTCAATAGATATGATTATACAATATAAGTTACCAATAGTGCAATTAATAATATGCATGAATGCATAAATAGAAGGAGGAAGAGGAAAAAAGTAGGAGTGGAACCAACGATAGGTAGTCTATTATTATATCCGACCAATTACCACTATTACAGTCATTGGTTCATATATATTTATACATTTGTATCAGTGGAAGTTAGTTTCAACTATCATAACTACTATAGTTAGTCAAACTTTCCAATGGTTGACCAAATCGACTATCTAGTTGACTTATATTGATGGTCAACTGTCTTATTACAATTGGTTGACTTACTATCCTAGTTGACTAGTTAACTAGGTCCTCTGACATCTCTCCTGCCCTCAAATCCTTCTTTGTCCTGAATAAGGGGGAGTTTGGAATCATACAATATTTCAAAAATTATGTCCTCGAAAGTTTACACAAGTACACTTAATATTACTCCTCTTTGATGTTATCTAGTTGTACTAATTCTTCTAGTAATTTAGGATGGCTAGTTGATGGTCCCTCTAGTTGGGCACTGGTAGTTTGAGATTATTCTTCACGTATTACAAGATGGTTGGGGTCCTCAATTGAAAAATGATGTCAAACTTGGAAAATAATTTTAGCATCAAGTAGCTTTTTCAACTCTTTTTACACTTAAAGGGTTCCAAAAAAGGATGAACCTTTCCTAGTTTTTTTT
>SNQJ01S0150943.1:10886-23156 GCA_010110895.2 Picea sitchensis
TCCTCCAAGTAATGTGCCCAAAATGACCTCTTCAATGATTTCAATTAACTTATAGCTCAAAATAGTCAAAATCATGGAAATCGTCAGAATGCAACGAAACCAAAGCCAACCTGTGCGGAATGGCTCATAATGATGGAATATGACTATCAATGCAAGATGGACCCCACAATGCCTCTCAAATACTCCTGTACTCGCTATAACATCCATCTGGCTACTCTAGTCAACATAAATCTCTGCACTGTGACGATGTCCCAAAGTGGGGACATTACACATTATCCTGGGAAAAGTACAAAGGCAGTTTGGAGGCTTAAGTATTAATAATCAAGGATCCTCTAGCTCAAGAAAGAACGAAGAAATGAAGCCAAGAATTCCCCAAAATCAAACAATTAGAGGAGGATTTTTCGAGGGAACCATAATAGATGTGAAGGTAGACCTTGTTGCGGCACAAGAAACCAAACAAATAATTGAAATTACACAAATGAATAGAACTATTAGGAAAATGTAGAACGAGATAACTAGACTAAGAAGGGGGGGAAATTATGTATCAAATCCGAGAATTTAAGTCCAAGAGAAAAGAAGGAACCCTCCCCAAGAAAACAGAGTGAGGTTTGAAAACATTGATAATCCATAAAGGCCAAGGGTTTCCAAGAAACCAATGCCAAATGCAATTGTTCTCGATGATGTATATGATGAGAAAATGGTTGAACAAGAGAAATATTATTTACCTAATGAAAGTTTTGAAACTGTACAGATGGATGGATGTGAGACATCCATGTATATATTTGAAGAAGGCGACAATGACCCTGACTCGCAGGAGAATGTTTCCCAGACATGAGCATTTGTAAATAAATCAAAGAATAAAAATTATTCGGAAAAATAAAATGAAAAAGAAAAAGGGAAAAAGAATGAGAAAAGGGCAAATGAGAATGTGATGAATAGCGTTGGAAGAAAGAAGCAACACCTGATGTCAAACCCCACCAAGATGAAATACAATGTCGTAGAGGACTTGAGTAAACTAAGGATAACTCTTCATTTTACAAAAGTGGTGAAGATTCCCCAACAAAGGGAAAACATTTTGAGATTATTGGATGTTCCATCTGAAAAAGTGGAAGTTGTTGTTACAAGTCCAAAACAAAGCTAGAACAAATCAACCGTCAAGTTGAAAGGTAAAATTATGCCATTTTATATTTCAATTAAAAATCATGATGTTGCACTTCATAATTGTTTAGTCGATACTGGCGCAACCAATAATATTATGCCACTGGTGGTCATGGAGGAATTGGGCATGAACTGTACCAAATATTACGATACTGGTGAAAGTATATATGCAATTGATTCCAGACAAGTGCCAGCTTATGGAGAAATCAAGGACGTTTATGCTAGGATCACGACTACTCCCCATATTATTACAGTTTTAAATAATATTGTGGTAGACCTTCCTCCTACATATGGAGTTTTTTTAGGAAGATATTGGTCATCCATGATCAGGGGATACATAATGAACGATGGAAGTTGAATTATACTTCCAGGAAAAGAAGGAGCAATGATTAAGGTTTCCCGTGAACCCAGGAGACCCTTCTCTTTTAAAAAGAAGGATAATGAATTAATGGAAGATTATATAGATTTTGGGATAACAAATTATGTTATACTATACATGGAACACATTGAAATCCTGGAGGAAATTCAATATATGATGAATCAAGAGCATCCGTTTGAACATTTTTGAAGGATTTCATTCAATGGAGCTTGCTCGAGTTCTAGGATTGGAGTTGGAATTGTCCTTGTAAGTCCAGGAAAGATTGTGCATCCACATGCTATCAGACTTGAATTTGCATGTACCAATAATGAGGCAGAATATGAAGCTTTGATTCAAGGAATGATTCTTGCACAAGAAATCAAGATAGAACATCTAATTGTGACTAGAAACTCTGAATTGGTAATAAATCAAATTACCCAGAGATATAAAATAAAAAAGGAAAGACTCAAATTATATTTCAAAAGAGTTAACAAATTGATGGAAGCCTTCAGCTCTTTCAATATCTCTTTCATCCCAAGGGATAAAAATCAGAAGGCATATTCATTAGATTTGGCAGCCTCATTGTCAAACCCGGATGATGTTCAAGGAAAAACATATTTTCAAGTAAAAATAATTTTCCAACCTTTTGTACCTGATAACCAGGAATATTTACAAGTATTTGGTAATGATGAAGAATTGTTTTTTTTATTTTTTATAAAAGATGATGAAGATGAATACAATCACATAACTATTGTCCCGAGGAATTGTGTTTAATCTGAGTCTCTTTTTACAAGAGACGATCATGCTAAAAACGTCTTGGAAGAATCCTCGCCCTTAAAGGTCCAAGAAACAAGAAAAATTAACATTGGGACTGATAGTTCCCCAAAATACGTCAATTTAGGGGTTGACTGTACAACTCATGAAGTTGATCAATATGTTGTGTTATTTAAAGAGTATATTGATGTGTTTGGATGTTATGATGATTTGAAGGCATATGATAAAACAATATTTCAGTGCATTATTCCCTTGCGAGAAGGGGCGAAGCCTATCAAGCAGAAGATAAGAATAATGAACCCCAAATTAAAACCGATTGTAAAGATTGAATTGGAGAAGTTAAAAAAGGCTGGAATAATATATCCCATTAGACATTCTAATTGGATTTCAAACCCTGTAATAGTAAGAAAGAAGATTGGGGAGATCCAGATGTGTGTAGATTGCATAGATCTTCACAAATCAAGTGTAAAGGATAATTATCCTTTACCTAACATGGAGTTCCTTCTCCAACAAGTCACAGGATCAGCCTGGATGTCCATGTTAGATGGTTTTTCTGGGTATAATAAAGTCTTAGTTGTTGAAGAATACAGAGCAAAGACAACTTTCATAACACCCTGGGAGACATCTGCATATACTAGAAATCCATTTGGTTTAAAGAATGCAGGAGCTACATTTCAGAGGGTCATGGATCATGCTTTTGAGGGGATAATAGGAAAATTCATGGTGGATTATCAAGATGACCTGACAGTGCACTCAAAAACAAGGAGCGATCACATTCATCACTTGAGGAAATTTTTTGACAGATGCATGTTATATGGTGTTTCCTTAAATCCAAAGAAATGTTTATTTGTTGTAACTCAAGGAAAAATATTGGGTCATATTCCGTGCAAGGAAGGGATCTATATAGATCCATAAAGAGTTAAATATATAAATGAACTCAACCCCCCATCATCTAAGAAGGGAGTGCAATCATTTTTTGGCAAGATCAACTTTGTATGAAGATTTGTCCCTGATTATGCAAGCATTGTCAAGCCAATAAATTTGTTGTTAAAAAATGACCAAAGGTTTGAATGGACCATGGATACACAAAAATATTTCAATAATATCAAAAGAGAAATCACTACAGATCCAATCCTCATTAGCCCCGACTTTCAAAGGGACTTCATCATCTATTTGTTCACTACAAAAACAGTTGTTGCATCTATTCTTACTAAGAGGAATACCAAGGGTGAAGAATTCCCAATTAGCTTCATGATTATGAATTGAGGTATTCAGAATTGGAAAAGCAAGCCCTATCCCTTGTGAAAGCGGTGGCACACTTTCAGACTTACATATTGAATTCTCATGTCATTGCTTATGTTCCATCCTCGCCAGTGAATATGATTTTGAATCAACAATTGAGAGAAGGAAAATGGGTTAACTGGCTGGCGAAGATTCAAGAATATGATATGGAAATTAAACCTTTAAAGGCAGTTAAAGGACAAGGTTTATGTAAGCTCATTGCAAATAATGATTCATTGGATGGAATGATTTCAATTTTAGTAGGAGAACCCTTGTCAGATTCAAAATGGTATAGAGATATTGTATTCTACCTGAGGTCCAGACAATTTCCAGTCACCATGAACCCTAAAGAGAGAAGAACATTGAAGATGAAGTCAAATCAATATGCGATAATCACAGATATATTATTCAGAAGGAACTATGATAGTATATTATTGATATGTGTTGATGAAAACAAAGCTTAAGAATTAATGAGAGAATTCCATGAAGGAATATGTGGTGGACATTTTTCACCTACTGCCACCGCCCATAATATAATAAGAGATGGGTTTTATTGGCCATCAATTTTTAAAGACTCATGTGATGCAATAAGTAAGTGTGTATCTTGTCAACAATGTTTTGGGAAAATGAAAAAAATTGCAATTCCATTACAACCTATATTTGTAAAAAAACCATTTACCCAATGGGGACTTGATGTCATTGGGCCAATAAACCCAAATTCAAGCAAAGGACATATATATTCTCTCACCGCTATAGGTTATTTTACAAAGTGGCCATAAGTAGTGGCATTAAAAAGGGTTGATTCTGAAGAGTTAATTAGATTTCTCAAAGATAATATTTTGTCAAGATTCGGTGTCCCAGACAAATTCATCAATGATAATGGTTCGATTTTCATTGGTTCAAAATTTACAGAATTTTGTGGAGAATATGTAATTGTTATGGGGAAATCATCAAACTATTATCCACAAGGGAATGGTCTTGAAGAATCCACTAATAAGACACTCATTCATATATTGAACAAAATTGTTGACAAGAACCAAAGGAATTGGCATTTAAAGTTGATTGATGCGTTGTGGGAAAGCATAATGACTCTGAAAGACAACACTGTGATGTCTCTTTATACATTGGTTTATGGGAAAGAAGAAAAAAATCCAATTCGCCTCGAGCTCAAGGATTTGAATTTTTTGGTCAATACAAAAGATGTAGAAGACAATTCACCTATGCAAAGGAGGATCAACCAATTTTTGAGATTGGAGGAAGAACAAAATAAATCCCTAAATAGAACTTCTCAGAGACAACAGAGTATCAAA
Source organism: Picea sitchensis (assembly GCA_010110895.2). Classification (NCBI taxonomy): domain Eukaryota; kingdom Viridiplantae; phylum Streptophyta; class Pinopsida; order Pinales; family Pinaceae; genus Picea; species Picea sitchensis. The sequence continues at coordinate 15,768 of SNQJ01S0150943.1, forward strand.
ATATATTTTGAAAAGAATGCAACCATAAAGAATTTTCAAAAGGGAGAACTGGTGCTACTCTGAAACAAATCCAAGGAGAAACCATCGATGCACACAAAATTCGAAGCACTTTGGATTGGGCCATACATCATCGAAAAGATCCTGGGTTTTAATTCCTATATGCTCAAAGACATGAAGGGTAAAATATTAATGTTGTCTGTTAATGGGAAACATTTGAAAGTTTTCTTCACCTAAAACTTTCTCATTTCCCTGTACATATTTTTTTATTCAATTTGTATATTCTTACCTTTGACTCCATAGCCCAATGGATGGAAGAACCTGGTCATAAAGATTATGGATTCTTGAAAACCCATAGGGGGTTATCATCCCATAGTTGGAGCCAGTTGTTGAGATCAATTCCTGCTTCTGAAATTCCCTTTCCTTTTCTATTCTCCCAACTTCCTTTTTCCATTTATTTTCCCTCTTCTATACCTACCCTTGTTCCTCTTTTTCTTTTTCCCTTCTTCTATCACTTTCTAGTTACCATACTTAGTCATATTTCAAAAATCAACGGGTTCACGGGTTTTCATTTCCATTCACATTACTATGTCATGAATCCGACCGACCGCCTTATTATAAAATGCTTAACCATTTTTTGCAACTTCACGGGTTCACATATTCAAGCCTTCATCTTCCAAGTTCCACGATCTCCACTTTGTACCCAAAGGTCGGTGATCTACATTATGACCGTCAGACTTGTCACGGGTATCGAGCCCCTAAGTATTTCATTTCTCCTACATACAAGTTCGATCGACCGCTTTGCAACACTTAGCTTATTTTTTATCATTCATAATTGCGGGTTGGAGGGTTCATGAAAAAATCCATATTCAAAATTGTTCTAGTATGTCCCCACCATCTTCGTGCTTTTCCCAATATGCATTAAGTATGGTTTAATGCTAATAATTGATCATGCAAGCTCAAAAAAGATCATCATTAATAGCGAAGGGCTCTAGGAGATTTCTCATTAAATTGCATTAAAGCACTATTTGTCAAATGTTATATTATTGTCATCTCTCCGAAAAATTCATTTCAAGTTATTATCAAGATGAAATAATACTCTCGGCAACCTATGGCAGCAACAACTAGACAACAATTCTATGGTTATACTCTAAATATTTGTGGTCGTGAAGAGCAGAACTTTCAGTGGTCCATAGCATATTCATATTACTCCTCTCCTCCTACACAGAAAGACATAATATGGGCATCCATAATTTCTCGCGTAAGTTGTGTTCCTGAGGTATTTGACTATAAATATCTTGTTTCATGGTGCATGGAGAAGTACGTGCCGAGCTAGAGGATTGTACAACTCCAAGGTCATTCTCTGGTCTCCCTTTCATCACAAGTATTTCACAGGATGTTGAAGCTCCCAGAGTTGACACTCACCTTCAAAGGAGAAGACTGAAGCGATTTATTGAAGAGACATAACAATGGCCTTGATCTCTTTCCTGAATATTTGGAGAATCCTGCATCTATTCTAGAATACATAACCAGGATTCAAGTCGACTCTTTTAAAAAACCCTTTCGGGAAATCGCTTGGTTGTTCACCAGGTTGACAGGTCAAGAAAGCATTGCTACCATTTCTCGCATGATTCTTTATATTTTATATTTTATAGTAAAAGAACAAGCCATGTTTGACTGGGGGAAATTGATTTCTATCGAAATCTCATCCCAATTAACGTACTACAAAAAAGATAAAAAATTCTTTATGACATCATATATGATATCCACTATAGTGTATTGTTGTCAATTCCCAAAATTGACCATAAGTAAGAGGGTGAATTGTGAAACAGATCTGATTACCTTCTGGTATCAGACATTATGGAGACATAATACCCCTTTATATTTTTATGAATTCTATAATGATTTTGTTTCAGTCTTCAAGAGGTTGTTGTTGGGAGAGAATACTTCAAGGATATCTGACCAGGCTAACAAATTTATAGAGAAAAGAGGAATGATAGAACAAATAGAGAATCACAGTGTCATAAGGATTTTTTGTTCCAAAAAAAATCCTTCTTTTCTCCCATATCATGTATCTGATAAATTATTCATTATAGAGGTGGCAAGGCAATACAATTTATGGCTACATTTTTTCCACGAAAAAAGGAAAAATCAATTCACCCCCTTGCCATGGAAAATTGGATATTTTATTTTTATAAACATAAACAAAATTGATGAGTTTGCGAATCACTTCAACAATGTAAATCTAAAGTATGCTGAAAAAATAAAGGGGTTTGATCCTAAAAAAATCTTTATGGATCATATGTTTTCAATAGGATTCAACAACATGTTCATTCATACTATCTTGAATGAAGAACAATATAACACCCAAAGCACTCATGTACATAATGTTGGTGACTTAGAAACAATACTCAGTACTAAGGAAGTACAATACCCTAAATTTATTCTCAACTCAATGTTTCTAACAAACCAACAATTTGACAAACAAGTTGAGATATTTAAAGGGTTATTAGTTGAAAAAAATTATAGCATACTTGAATATAATGAAGAAGAAATAGACAATTGGCTAGTGTATTATTTCGTGAAAAACCAATATATTGAGGAAGCGATACATGGTATTTCTCTTGACTTAAGAGACTTGGAAGGTGATTTATTCAACATTAAAATTCGACATGAAATAAATGTCACACCAATGAAAATTTATATTGAGGATTGGTTCAACAAGGTAATAGACAAATTAACCAAATAAGGGTAAGAAACAATTGAGACGGTTCTTGTAACTGTCAATGAAGACAATAAAATGACAACAAAAAACAAGTGAAGACACTAGAGACCATCATAGTAAGTTTATGCTGATCACATCTTGCTTTATTTATCATTTTTTCATCGAGTTCCTCTGCTTCTTTGACTAGAAAGGTTTAACCTAAATCTGATAACTTCTCACTGTCTTCTTTCTAGGTCTAGCTACTGTGCATCACCCACCATTCTCCTTCTACAAATTACTTCTTGTTCATATTTTCTTTATGGTCATTGGGATCCCCAATCCCATTCCTAAGGACAAATGCATTTAAATTTCAAATCTTTGTAACAAACTATATATTTTTTCAGAAATCCCAAGAGAACTATTTCGAGATCAGTTTTCACTGTACTTTGTAACTCTGAGTTTTGAGTATAAAGTATTTGAGATTTATCTATCATTATCTTTATTTGAGCTCCCCTTGTTTTACTCTGTTAAATTTCTCTTATGCATGCAGACCATCTTCTTTTATTTTATGTGATCATAAATCTTTAGTTTAACTATGATGGATGTGTGGAAATTTTATTTATCTTTTTCAAATATATGATGTGTGCAACTCCTTCTCATCTATCAGGAAATCCTTTTTTTAAAACAAAAATATTTTATTTTACTGCAATTTTTATCTTTCTTTGAATATCACTTCGGATTTTTTCAAAGTCCTACATTACTCTCAAAATTTACAGTTCCAAAAAAATCTTAAAATAAAGAGGAGTACCACCTCTATAAAAATGCAAGGGGATTTGTATCCCCGCAAGGTTGTCGTTTCGGTCCTAATGGATTCAAGCGTCAACATATTTATGGAGGGTGTATGCACTTATACTTCTCCTAGGGTTTCAATCAATAACAATTATCAAACAAGCAAGAAGAATTAACAATTGCATATTTTCCTTACCAATTTCAAAAGAGATGCAAGATTTTACCCTAGTTCACCAAGCAATCACCATTCATAAGCAAGATAGAATACCTCCAAGAGGTTTTCACCACCTTAGCTCCACAAATCACCAAGATAATTCACCATAAGACATTTTCTCAAGAGCAAGTGATCAAATTGCCCAAAGAGGGCACACATTTCAGCCAAGTAGTCTTCTCACAATGGGAGAGCTAAGATAAAATGAAATGAGGTTGATATCTATTTATATAGAACCTCCTAAATATAGTTTTTCCACATACAAAGGGAAAAACACAAAATAGGGAGGCTGACCTTCCTTATTTTTCCCCTTTTACAACTTAAAATTTAATTTACACATAAAAAACCCTAAAATAAAGATGACGTCACCCTTGTAGGGAAATGATTTGGCATTAGGAGCAAGACACCATGCTTGGAGATGGAACATTGGGCCTCCAAAGGACTTCTCCTCAATTTCTATGGTCTCCTCCACTAGAGTGAGGCTCCCCCTTTCCCAAAAATTCCATGTGTCACCAATCAACACATCCACCACCCAAAACCCTACCTCATGCATGATGTCACCCCCAAAATGTGGCGCTCTAGCATCCAAAGGTATGTCGTTAGGGTGATGAAGTGCTGGGAAGGGTACTCCAAGGTGCCTCTCAAGACTCCAAAGGTAGGTATTCATCGTTCGGTGTGTGGGCCATGATATCCAACCTGTGGGATTCAAGGCCCAAGGAAGCCCAAGCTAGGCTTGTTCTTCCAAATATGTCCACCAAACAAGTTCCTTCAAAGACAATGAATACGCCCTCCAAGGATCTCAAGTCAAATGAATCATGATAAGTAAATCAAGTCAATAAAATATCCATATAAGCATGTGAATCAAAAACCACCTCATCAAACTAAACAAGTTCTCAAATACTCTATGGAATTTTCCAAGTTTAGGTATGGGAGGGTTGACAAGGAGACCTATTGGGCGAATCATTCCCCAGGTCAAGGCGTGTTTCCTAGGTGAACCCCTCTTTAAGACACGTGGAGAAGATGTTACATATATGAGGAAATAATTTTGGGCATGGGGTTAATGACATACAAGGAATTGTGATGTCTCATTTATGGGTGCCTTTGTAGAGGGTGTGTTGCACCTTTGTTTTCAATGCATCCTTTTTCCAAGCCCATTTATTGCCATTAATTAATTAAGGTCCAAACATTGGGTACTCCCTAGGGTTAATAGATTATCTTGGGGGGCATTACCAAAGTGTCACTTGAAGGGAGAAGTACACATGGTGCCATGGGGGTATAGTCTAGCTTTTAACACAACTTGTGTAGATCCCTCATTAAGTGGGACATTTATATTATGTTTTCTTTTGTAGGTATTTTATTTTTTAGGAGAAACACACTTCATTTTTCTCAATACCTCTTTGGGAGAGAATATGGAAGATTCATTTTATGGATTTTATCATTTTCCAGCTACATTCCCTCTAGGCCTTCAACCCCTTCTTCCCATAAAATGAGGGACAATCCCTTCTGGGGTCAATACACTCGAAAATCACAAAAGATAAGGAGATGAGGAGATGAAGTGTGGAAAATGGAAAGTATGATCATGAATGGTACGATGACCTATAAAAGGGATCTCCCAGTAGAAAACCTATCCCTAAGGGTGACCACTTACTAGGGTGCAATGTCAACCACCAAGGTGAAACATGGCAATGAGCATAATTTCCAAGCAGATGTTACATAATCAAAGTCATTTTAAATGCAACAAACTCAAATGACTAAAATATTGAAATGAAAATCACCATAATACATGACTTGTACCTCATGGAGCAATACCCAATGTCTTCTGGAAGCAAGCTGATGTGGTGGATACCCTCATGATGAACCTGAGATTTGTGGTGGTGGGGTGGGCCTCTGTCTGTGAAAGTGGAAGTTTTCGGACATATGCTTCTTGGTACTCTATTTATGCAACCCGAGGGCCTAGAGATATCATATCCTTAGTTATCCCTAGGAAATTGGGATAACACATCTTTCCAACGATTCCTCTTTAGTGAAATTTGGAGTTTTGGATCTCAACTTATAACCTCGGGAAGTCAAGTTTCCAAATAAATTTCCTATCAAGTCATGAAAACAGAGCTAACTGACATTTTTTTTTATTTCTAGAGATATTGTGGCAAAATTCATCCATTTATACCTTTCCCATTATCTTCCTTTTCAAATTAAGTTTCTAACGAGGTATCACTTGCCACAAACAAACGTTTGGATCATGAGTTATAAGCTCTAGAAGATCATTGCTCAACAATCGTTGATATAGCTCATGGATCAATATTAGCCTTTGATTTAATTCCACCCTCTTTAGTCCCACATGCATTGTGGTGTATGAATAATTGGTGTTTATAATGTAAATGCCTTTCATATAATTCAAGTGAAGCAAAGTAGCTTATGGAGATCTTAGTGTATCTCTTATTGTCTTAGAAAAATCCATATCTCAGTAATATTTTGGTCGCCCAGTCACTACACAGTCATCACCCAATAAACCTATGAATGTTTGACACGTCACGTCTAATCATCACCTAATAACTTTCCACGTGTCACTTGGAGATGTGCCCAGAAATAACATGATAAGAGAAATAATATTAAAATAAATGAGGAGTTCGTAGGGTTACGTGAGAGCGGAGGTAGGTAATAAATCATGAAAATATTTGCAGCCCGTAGTAAGGAGGTAAAACATAGTAAAAATAGTCATGAAAATTGACGCAAGGTACCCGCAACCCCACGGTTCCACCCTGCTCTCCCCAGGACCTTCTCTAATTTTGGCCCGAAGAGTCAAAGCTCTTCCACCTCCCCTTGGGAGTTACCCACAGTAAACTCCTTCGGCGATCTCCTCTTCGGAAATCGGGAAATCACGATTCGGGAATTCGCGGTTCACGTGGGCACGGTTCACATGCAACTCCCAACCCCGAACCCCGAATAGTCAACAATCAATGCTCTCATGTATCGGAGATTTCCCTATCGATAAATCGAAGTACGTGATGTCACGAATCCTTGACACCACAAAGTCCTGAACCCCGAACTCCGATAGCACGTGTCCTCCACCTGCTCTGGAGGTCCCACTCAGCTACGTCACTCCTCCGCTCGTGCGATCGGGAATCGCGGAATCGCGATTTCAACTGTCACGAATTCCTTGCATTGGGAAATCCCGAATGCCGAAACCCTGATGGGCGTTGGGTCTTACCTCCTGCGCTAAAGGACTAAACCTTGCGCAGCTTCCCCACGATCCTACGATCAGCGGGATTTCGCAAACCTCGCCGACGATTCAAGTCGTCGATTCTCTTCCTCTTGAGGAATATCTCCTGGGTGTATTCTCACTATGTCGAGAAAGAACTATCCCTCCTGAGCTTGATTTCTCGGACTCCTTCAGAGACCTTCCACGCGCGTTTTACGTGCTCGACTTCCAACAGCTCTCGAAGTGTTGAAGTCGTCCAGTCCCTGCGCATCCACAGAGACAGCAGTCCCTACCTTCCTTTGCTCAGACTCCTTGCTGAGGCTTCGACCTTGACCTGCACTTCACCTGCACACTCTGTCAACCCAATTCAACTTCTGGGTGAGCGAGAATGAGAGTTTAACTGTAGAGCCTCCTCGACACACTCTATGCGGAGGAATTCAACTGCACTCTATGCAAGAATCTCTTGGCTCAAACAGAGAAACAATGGAA
>SNQJ01S0150944.1:0-23162 GCA_010110895.2 Picea sitchensis
GTTTGTAAATATGTAACAAAGATATGGAAATATGCTTTGGCTCACTATGAATGAAATAAAAGTTTGTTAATGTGTAATAAGAATATGGAAATATGTGAATATGATGTACATGCATATGCTAAAATGCATTATGATTTATGTCTATTTTAGGATTTATGTGTATTTTAGACTTCAAGTAGGTGACAAATTGTATTATGATCGATCCAATATGTATTTAATGTATAAATTTTGGAGCTTTCATTATTTGCATTTGACCAAATATGATCAATGAGCATTTTATGTGCATGATTTGTTTTGTCGAGGAGCAGATGGGCATTGTAATTGCATATGTAGTTTTCCAATTTTTTTGTCTTCTCATTACACTGTGACATGTCAATATTGATGTCTCCTAGAATGACTAGGATTTTGTTTTGGTGAAAATGACATAATGCTTTTGTGATGGTACTGAATATACTGGACAGAGTTGCATGTGGTGCCACATAAATGTTGACTATTGCAATATGGGATCCATGGACTGCTACTTTAGCTATAAGGACCTCTACAACTTGGTCTTCGTAGTGCATATGTTCTAGTATTGGGAGATGATTTTCTTACCAGTTTCATGACCCCATGTTTATTGCAAATTGATATACAATTGAATCTTGGAAATTGTTTATTTTGCATAGATAATGTCATGTATGTTTCTTGCAAGCATAAAATATCAGATTGCATTATATCATATTCATTGTGTATGTCATTCATATGTGCATGAAAGTTGTGTGTGTTTAGCGTAAGAATTGAGACAGATGAGCTTGAATTTATGGACTGAAAATCATATGCCAAGTTCCATTTGGAAATGCTTCAGAGGCGTTGCATCTCGGTATCGATTTTTTGTTTCACCTTGAAGTTATCCATCTTGAGAGAATTTAGCAGATACACAGATTATATGTTTCTTACACGAGATAAGGTTGTATATACCAATCCATGTATTTGTATCCTAGAAGGGTCAAATGCAACATTGTCAAGTGTTAAACCTTGTGACCCGTGTATTGTACGTGTACATGCAAGTTTTATTGGGAATTATTTTTGGATCTTCAAATGGCTTGTCTTTGTTGTTGTTGATATTGGTTTTTCTATGTGCAATATGGGTATCAACTCTTTGGAAATGTCCATGCTATATAAGTAAGCTAGCTTGTTATCTTGGTTATGACCAATGTGTGGATCATAGAAATTGATCCATAGGACATCGAATTAGTTTGTTTTAGTGTAGGCTTTTACTATTCCATCTACACCATTGACTAGACCATCTTGTGAATCATAGTTACATGCATATATTTCAACAAGCATGTTTAATTTAATGACATGTTGGGAAGGCAAAGTTGTTTTATGTTGATAGTATGGTACATTTTCATGGTTTTCTTCCTCCTCATCAATTGCACTGATTAGAAGATCATTTCCAGGCATCAATGATAGCATATGTTTGTTATGCATTGCGAAATATTTGTTTTTGTAGAATAGGTAAGGGAACGTTGGATCATTTAGGGAAGGTCACATGCAGTTCATATTGATATATGTCAAATCATTGCTTGTTTAAGATATTTGTGCGCATCCTATTCATAATTGCAATACATTTCTCATTTGTTTGGTGCATTGTAATATGTAGTTCATAGCACTTCACATTATCTTTCCAAAATTCATATGTTATTGTTTGCATGTTCATGGTAGGTTGTTCGAATGTGAGGGAATCTTGTATGGGTTGTGCTTGATAGAGATCACCACAAAATACCATATCTATGTTTCCAAAGTACTTCATATGTATGTGTTTTATTTTCTTAGTCTATTGTTAATGTTGAATAGGAATCGACTTCCGATTAGATAAGCTTCATAAATGAAGACAAGTTGTAGTTCTTGATAAAACTTAGACAAGGTGTTTAGCATTTCTTTGCTAAGTGGAAATAAATGAGACTTGTTGAAGGGCATTAACAATGTGGAGTGGATTGTTGTTCCAACTGCATTATAAGCAGCTTTACCGGTGTATGTCAGTATCAATCCCTTTGGTTTCAAAGTTTCAATTGTAGTGTGCGCAACATATATTCGTATGAGCATTTGGAATAACATTTTTGTTGTAAATGTTTTGCTTGTACCTCCCCCACCTGTGAAAAACAAGTACAATGACATGTGGATGTCCATTTATTTATTTAGGGTGATGTCTTTGACAATTGTTTGTTTCTCTTTATTTAACAATCTCCTAACTCTATAATATTCTTCATTGTCAAGGAAAAATGGGTGGTTTGTGACTTAAAACCCTAGGTTAATTGATTTTTTCATATTTGATTCTTGAGGGCATTGTAAGTCATACAATTCACAATGGAATTTAGTCAATGCTCGTTTTGTGAATGTACCATCAATATCCATAGAGTTATTATCCAATTGCTCAATTTCATTTTCAAGGTCGCCCTGTGTTGGATTGATGTTGTATGTAAATTTAGCTTCATTGATTTGTATTGTGTTCGCGTAGAAAATTGAAGCATCCTTCCATGTAGGCAGGTCATGTTTTAATGTATGTTCATTTTTTTTCAAATGGCACATATAGCAATAGTTTATTTCTACAATAATTTCCATTGTCAATGTGTTTGTTGTATTTGACGAACCACATTACATTTGGTTTTTTCCTCTTTGATATGTGTGTACCATTTGTTTTGTACTTGGAGACAAATTCAACAAGGCAAATATTCTTAATAGTATGTGGACGCTCAATGTAGTAATCAATAACATATTGGCACATCACATCTTATGAATTATCATGTTCTTATTTTTATAGAAAGGGCGGCTTAAGCATAAATGTGTGCTGATCTATTGGAGATGTGTTTAGAAATATACACTCTCTTGAACTGCAATTTAGTGGTAGAGAGAGTGCTATGTGAGTTGCTTGTTGAGAAAACATTTCTTGAAGATTAAGTAATGTATTTCCAAGTGTGTGTATCATTTTCATAGCATCAATTTCACTCCTTTCATGTTCTTTGTGTATTCTCCGAAACACATTTGTCATAGTTTTGTTAACTTTAGTCATGTATGAACTGCAATACGATGTTGCAACATATGCGTTGAGAATGTACTGTGCATATGTGTTTTCATTCCATAAATTTGGCATGTTCTTTGAAGAACTGTTGTTCCAAATATGTGAAGGCTTTTGTTTCAGGAAGATTGTCGGTTGTTTCAGTTTACATTGTATTAGTTGGATGTATTGATCTTCTACTAGCTCCATTTCCACTAAGAAGTCTTCGAAGGTCATTTGACTGTCATAATTTTTTTTCTCTCGAGATGAAAACTTGACTTCTCGTCAAGATTTTTATTCGGTGAGCTTATCAGTTCGAGAACTATTGTAATTTTAATTGGTGGAATCAGGAAGTTGTATCTATAGTGGGAATTATTTCATTTCTTACAGCTTCTTGTATGGTAATTCTTATGCAATTTGGCAAGAGTTGGATCCAAGTGATTTGTGTCACAGGTTATGTATTTGTCCAAGAAATTTTTAATTTATGAGTTACTGTCCCTTCCATATATTGAGGCATCTTCTATCCATACTAGCTCATCTTCATTTTTGCTTCCTCTGTTTTGGAACTCTGTTACAAAGTGGTAGTTTGATACTTTTCCGAACAATGTTTCGTCATGACATATCAATTTCTTTAGAGCATTCATTTTATGTATATAGTAACAACTACATGTCATTGGATCCTTTCTTATGAAGTAATGAATGTCATTGTTTTCCAATTTTTAAATGTGCTTTCCCTTTCCCATGTTCTTATACAACTTATTCAATGTAGAGACCAAAGCAGTCCATTGATGCTCTGCGCTTGTGAATGTGATGAAAAATATTGGAGGCCCCAACTGTCGTATCATTGAAAATATGTTTTTTTGTATCTATTATAGGCAATCAAGAGAAATGTGAATGTTTTTGAAGTCTATGTATCCAATATCATATTGAATATTTTCTCCAAGTTTGGTTTGTACTTTACGTCTCTTGTTAATATCTTTCTTCCTCTTGATTGTCCCTTTCTTATTTGTATCCACATGCAAGAGAGTACTTTGTCAATTATTATTCACATGGTTTGAAAAATAAATTTGTTGCATGATATGAGAAATCACCACTAGCATGTAGAAATTCCCATTTTACTATTTTTAGGTAACTAAATCTCTTTGTAATGTCATCGTCATGCAGATCTCAATAGAATATGCGTTGGAAAATATGGAAACACAAGTATTATGAAACACAACTGAATGTTATTTGAAGTTCAATGAATTAGCGGGAGGTTTGTCGGAATTTACAAACTAACGAGAGTTTAGGCAGAGACCAAAGAGAGACAATTCTGAAGATTTTAATTAAAGTAGTGTCCAAGGAAGTAAATCAGTAATATAATTCATAATATCTTGTCTGAGGCAGAATTACAGAATGATGTAATAAAATCAGAGAAAGAGGAAGATCACCTTGAGGCATAAGTGATTCGGAAGATCTCAATTGAAGAAGAGTCCAAAGAAGAGACAGAGGAAGAGTCACATGTAGAAGTGACTTATAATACACTCAGTATATTCAATCTAAGGAAGAGGTTAAAGAGAGACAATTCATAAGATTTTAATTGAAGCAGGAAATGAAGATATATGCTCTGTTAATGTTGATAAGGTTGATGAAAATGAATGAATAGAAGAATTCCCCTTAACAAGTTATGATGGTGAGAATATCAATGGTGGATGTTTGGTGAGGAAGCATCAATACCATCGAGTCACAAGCCGAATTGATTCAAACAAAAAAGAGCTTGACTATCTGGAAATCTAGATGGAAGTAGATTCAAAGACAAGTTGACCGATTGCAAGACAAGTCATCCGAAAAGTCGATTCAAAGACAAGTCAACTGACTACAAGACTGCATATTGATGAGTCGAGTCAAAGACAAGTCCATCGACTGCAAGACGAGTCAAAGACAAGTCTACTAACTACAATCCTTCATATTGATGGAAGTTGCAAAATTTGGACAAAGATGTTTTGAAAAGAACAATGGGAATTGAATGATAAAAAAGGGAGTAAGATTGGACAGTTCTAACACAATTCACAAAAATATAACGCATGAAAGTTAATGAAACAGGGCAGACGTGAAAGCTACAGTATGATAAATTGGATTAAATATAAATGGATTAAATATAAATGGATTAAATATTAATGGAGAATATTGATATAAATGTTAATATTAATGGAGAATATTAATATTAATATATGGAGATTAAATATTAATGGAGAATATTTATATAAATGTTGATATTAATATATGGAGTATAAATAAAAAAATGTGAAAATTATCCAAAAGTTCAAGACACTGATTCACCCCCCCTCTCAGTGTAAGTGTGTGTTTCAACAAAAAGTTGATTTCTTCTGCATATTCATCCTTGAAAATGCAAAGTGGACATTTCCCTTTAGAAGGTGCAACTTCGATGATCTTGTCTTACAAATCGTAAATGTGTTGTGACTCTATGAATCCATTTACTAATGTTTCAGCTGGTCTTTCACTATCTGATTCGATATCCATATCACTTCCACAATCAAAATTGCCATTGTCTATGCAGTTGTGATTGTATTTTTCTAAAAAAACAATCCATTGCTTATTTATATAGATGTTTTCAACCTTATATAGAGATCTGGAACATAATTATTTTAGTGCTCTCATGACAATGTTTACACATACTTTTCCGGTCGGGTATGTATTCTTGTATTGGAATCGTCTTTTTAATGCAACTGAAATTGTCATTGTTTCATCCATGAATTGTAGCAAGGATTTTTGCACAACATACATGTGGACAGGTACATTGATAATTGATCATGTCAATCCCATATGGGATCGCTTATAAACCCATTTCCTAATTTGTGTAAATGAAATTCTGAGCGATACAAGTCTCTATTCAAGTTTTGAAAGTATATTTTCAATTGGTAATGGCATGTTACATCTTATTTTTTCAGGTGTTGCAAATTATGTAAATTTTCCATTTTGGAGGGCTCTCTTGCAAGGGAGACATATCTTCTTACCAGAGAGTGTTTTTTCAGTTGTTGTTAAGCTCGTATATTTTTCTTGCAAGTATTTGATGAAGCATCTAATGTTGTGTGAAAAAATCGATTGTTCACAAATTGAACATGTGTTCTTAAGCGTGTCCTAAAGCTACTTCATATATATTTCTTGTGCAACATGCTTTTTTACATGGACGTGCGCAATAGATGTATTCTTTATTGCTCCTTTCTGTTCAATTTATGTATAGGAAGGTGTATGTTCCATCATAGGATATGTTAATTGTGTTATTTTAGTAAGAGGCATTGTTGGGTCGATGGGATATGTATGGTTTTCATCTACATGTATTTTTAGTCCATGTCTGATGGGGAATCTGTCATCACATTTGTTGTTTTCACCAATCATTTTTTTAACATTGTGACAAGAAAGTGTATGATTCTTAGTAGCATGTTTGTTTGTTTGATGGAAAGCCATATCGGAGGTGGAAGTAGTATTTGGAAATGACATTTTAGCCTTCTCATTTACAGGATGTATATGATGATGTATTTCCAAGGCGTGTTCAAGAAGCAATGCATTATTGTTGATACTTGTTGTAGTTGGCACATTTGTAACCAAACAATGGTCAATCCCATGTCTGTTGTTTATACCCATTGCAACTTGACTACAATGTGCATTGCATATTCTATTGTCATTTTCTCTTAGTAATGTTTCATAGTGAATGTGAAATGTATATGTTTCAAACGACAACAAATCCATTGTTCGATCACAGCTCGAGCACGCATAGTAGAGAGTTACAATTTTATTGCAACTGGAGCACCATACTTGGATATTTACATTGAAAATGATTCATATCCATTGTAAACAGAATGGCCCACCCTCTATCTTTCCCCTTCTCATATGGCATTTACATTTTGACAATATACCCTTGGAAATCATTGATCATTTTCGTACTGCGTATCCAATTCTATAACAAGTTTTGATGTAATCAATTAAATGCATTGGGGTCACCACTTGAATTAAATGAATCAAATAAAATAACAAAAGAGAGAGAGAGTGATAAACATGTTCCACAATAAATAAAGAGAGATTACTCGAGAAATCTGCAACACCAAAAAAAAAATGTAAAACAGACATTTTCACCTAGGAAGTGGATAGTTATATATGCATTTATGTTTCCAAAATACGAAATAAGAAAAAAATATTTATTTATTTTGAATGTTGACAATTTTTTAATACATTGTAAATCCTGCCAATTTTATATAAAAAAAATGCTCCTTAATGAAATTGAGTACCCTGTCAATTTATTTTAAAAAACCAAAAAACAAGATTTATATTATATTTGAAATGTTGGAGTTTTTTTTCTTCGAGATAATCAATTATTGCATATTTTATCAGTGCACATGCCCCTGTAGGAGAGTTACAAAATGCACAGACAGGTTCGAACAATGTTGAATATGCATTTGTTGTTGTCAGTGCACCTTCAAGTTGTATATACATTACAAAATGGAGTAAGCTAAACAATATATATACATGTATAAAAATTCATCAGGTTCATGATCATATATAGACATGCCCATACACCTAAGGGTTAAGAAAAATAGGGCAAGAGAATTTTGAAGAAGGATGGTTTTCCTTGTCTTCTGGAAATGACCTCATCATAAGTCTGCGACCCGCAGTGGATTTATTCTCCCTCCCAAATAGTTGAAGTGTACTCCCAAGTATACTTGTTCTGGATGCAGTACTCCTTAACCACCTTCTTGGGGTCATGCCTTCTAAATATTTCTTCTCTGAAGCCATACAATAGAAATGCTTGATACTCCTGAGAGAGTATGATTTGATCCATAATGGGATCATGGGCTGGATAGATTTCTTGTTGCGATAGAATGCCATCCCGACTCCATGGATAACCATTTGGTAGGCAACCTCTTGTAGCACCAATTTATCGGGGACAAATATTGGGAGTAGATGGGGAGATTTGGTAGCTCTGTATATTTTGAAGTAAGTCCCATGTTCCATTAGATACGAGTCTCCAATATTTTTTTATTATTGATAATGCATTATATTTCATTCATGGTGTCGATGCACAGAAAATGAATTCATACAAAGGTGCAAAGAAGTGGTTGCATATCTTGTGGTATTGTTTTGAGTACTTATGCTCCTAGAGCACCTTGTAGTAAATGTGTATGGATGGGTCTATCGGTTTCCATGTCCAACCCATCTTACGGTATTGATGTTCCACGCACATGATATCCAATAGATACGATGACATGTGAAATTTCGGAAATGTTTCGGGATTAGTCTCCTTAATAGTTGTGATAGTCTTTGGTAGGCTTGCCGATAAGATATCATCCCAGTTGAATTTCATCCCTTCATCTGTGCAATAATAGATAAGAGGCATTAGTGACAAGGTGAATTTGGAAGCATCTATCTTCCTAGAATACAATATGAAAATCATTGCCACTATGTATTGGTAGGGCGTTCTTAGTGAAGTAGTTGGATACTCCCTGGATCGCATGTGCTTAAAAATTATATCTGGTTTGTACCATAATTTGAACAGGTCCTTGGCTTTGTGTGGGAACTTTCCGAGTAGTTCCTTGTCCAAATTTCGGGCTCCATTTTCCAAATGATAATATTTGGCCAGATCGGTTGCTTGGAATGAAGCTATGGGCTCCCCTCTAGCATTGAGTATGTATATGTTTTGTAGGTCCACATGCTCGATAATCCACGCAATTTCATCTATGCAAAGGAACATTGCAGGATGAGATTCCACCCTATGTAGTTCTGAACTTCGAATATACTTGAAGATTCGAAAATCATCTTGGTATTTGAGATCCATGGGAAAATTTTGTTTTTTAAACATCTGGAAGACCTCACCCCACTTGAGTTGATATTTTCCTTTCTTTAGGAGCCATGTCTTATCATCATACAATGCTCCTGGGAAATCAAGTTCTTCCTCCATTTTTCTTCTCTTCTTACATGACGACATCTTTGAATTTGAAATGAAATCATAATTAGTGCAAAAAACAAATAGTCAATATGACAAGAAAGTAAATGGGAAACATCGTCTATTTGTTTAGAAAAAATCAGTATATATTTCTAAATTTGCAAATATTGGGTAAATCATATTTCTAATTTTTTTTGGACTTATATGGAAACAAGGTAAATCATACCCTTCAAAATGCATGATTGTGGGCATTATTTAAGCTACAAATTTATAGTTAATTTAAAGGAATATCATGTATGAGAGAATTCCATGTTATCTCCAGCAATCAAGTCTCAGATTTTGAATAACCATATAGAACAGAATGAGAAAAAACTCTTTGTTGTTCGTAGTATTTGTTTAACCAGTCACACTTAACAACTCTCTCATGTTTGGTCATGGGTTATGTTGATTTTGTTGTTCTGGGCATTGAATATTCTCGAAACAATCTAAGGAGAGGTGGGATGATATGAAGAGGGTTTAATAAATTTGTTCGAACAATTCACGAGATAAATTGTTTGAATAGGGAAGTTCACACCCAAAGGCCAAATAATTGACATTGGATGAGAAAAGATCTGAAGTAAATGTACTACCTAATAAGACATGGCAATGTATGGGAGAAACCACAATAGGATATTCACTTGTTCAACTGAAACTAGAAAATCAACACAGAGTTCTACCAATTGGAAAACTAAAAGGAGTGACAGTAGATCTGGATGGAGTGCACACTAAATCCGACCTCTACATGGTCTTTCAACATACTATAAACTATCCAATCGTCAAGATATACCTCTAGAAATTGGTGGATGAATTCTTTGAATGCATCTATGACTACTCTAGAAAATATTGTTGGTGCATTCTTCAGTCCAAACGTCATGACTGTATACTGGTAGGATCCCCATTCCTTCGAAAAATTGGTCTTGTATCTATCTTCCGATGCTATCTTGATATGATGGCATCCTGAGAATTCGTTGGTGAATGAATAAGCTTCATGTCCTCCTACGTTCTCCAACACCTCATCTGTGAAAGGAGTAGGGAACGGGTCATGTAGGCACGCATCATTCAACTTCCTCAAGTCGACACATATCCTTATTCCCCCTTGTTTCTTATCCTGAACTACCATTGAGATTACCCATTCATATTACTCTACAGGTTCTATGATTCCATCTTCCAACATCCTATCGATTTCAACTTTGAATTTTTTCTTATATATCGGGTTTAGTCTGTATGGTCATTGTCTGATCGGTATCGCCTCAGCTCTGAGTGATATCTTCATTTCTCCTAGCTCTCCTGCTATGCCTTTCATTTTTGTGATGGTTTTTGGGAACAATTCGTTGTACTCACGTAATAACTCTGTTATGCTTTCCACTGTTTGCTCATCTTAGTAGTCTCCAATGCTGGCCATTTTGGGATTCTCAACTTTCCCAATGTTGATTTTATTTACCTTGATTGGCACAACAATTACTTCTGATTCCAAAGGCGGGCCTTCCACTTCTATATCACCTTCAACTTCCTCAATCTGAATATTGCGTGGGTCATCTTCCTCTGGTGCTTCTTCCTGCACGTGGTAGCATGACAATAGTTCTTTTACTATCTGTCTATTTTTTTGTTATTCTTCCGTCATGAGTTCAAATTTTGGTTCCTTAATGAATAGCATCCCTCTGATTTGTTTAAGTGCTTCATCTATGTTGGGGTTATCATGCTCAAATGAGAAAGTGACTATAAATTTCTACTGTAATAATGTCCAGTTTGTAGTTCCTCTACGCAGTTCCTAGCCTTTATACTAGTTTGTTGGGATGCCTTCTAATGTGTGAAAAAAATGATGAGGACATTCCTTCGATGGTGTCATTTTCCATAGCATTCTTTACTTATCCAAGTGTTCTGCCGGTGCACCCTGTCCATCATATTTTTGCAGCTGGTTGTTTCCTTGTTCTGCGCCAAACCTAATTGCTTACATTGGTACTAGTCCTTGACTAGTTCTTTGTGCGCACCCCACCATTTTGCAGGTGTTGATTTGAGTGCTATATCTAGGGCTAAGAGCCTCTAATTTTCTAACACTTCATCTTTGTATCGTGTTAAGAATGCTTCTAAGTCATTGTCCCCATGGAAGATGTGAAGTTCCCTTATCTTCGTACCTACCCATCTTACTGTGTGGTCTATTCTTGCGCATCTTGTTGTGGAGACTTCGTGTAACCTCTGCTGCCAATTTTCTAAGCCCGTATCCGAGTCTAACACACATGAGGTGATGCTTCTCCAACTGAGTACCTCATTTGCAGTTGGGTTCACATAATATTCTTCTCGCACGGTTGTTCTGTACAACCGGTTAATTTCCTCCTATTCCAAGCAAGTAGGTTCTACAAACCTTTCCCCTTCTGATGGGTCCAATGGAACAATGAATTTGTAGTCTCCTAAATCGAATGTCATATTCCTTGTATTTAAGTTGATTATGGATTGATTGTCAAACTCCCATTCCAAGCCAAACAATTCTGGGTAAGGTGTTGTGGTTGATGTTATAAAGATGCAAGAAGTGTCAGTTATCATTAAATATCAATAAGTTCATCTTCAGAACACCTTTTGGGATATTATTGGGCCATATAGTATGCAAACAAGGCTTACTAGTAGATCCTGCCAAGATTGCAGTAATTGTTAATATACCACCACAAAATCAGTCTGCCAATTGAAAGTGACGTTGGGACACACAGGATACTACATGAAATTTATAAAAGGGCATGCGTAGATCATTGCGTCGATGGAGAAATTGTTAATAAAAGACACCAAGTTTCAGCGGAATGAGGACTGTCAGCGCAGACTAGACACCCTGAAAGGAAATATGGTAATCGCACCAATACTAGTATTCCCGGATTGGGAAAATACATTCCATGTGCATGTAGATGCATCGATCGTAACACTTGGAGTTGTTTTTGTGCAGCCAGGAGTAGGATAATTGGACCATCCAATAGCATTTTCTAGCAGAAAACTATCAGAATCAGAACAAAACTACAATACCACAGAGCGGGAAGGCTTAGCTATGGTCTATGCGCTTCAGAAGTTCAGACATTACTTACTGGGAAAACATTTCAATATGTTCACGGACCATTCAGCTCTCAAATACCTCATCAAAAAGCCAGTTTTGGGGGGGAGAATTTGTCGATGGTTATTGTTGTTCTAGGAATTTGACTTTGAAGTGATAGTCAAACCAGGGAAGTTGAATGCAAGACCTGATCATCTATCGAGGATCACTAATGGGGAGGAACCTATGAATATAGAGGAAAAATTCCCCAACACAAAGTTATTTCTAGTCCAAGTAGTCTATGAATACTTCGCATACATCATCCAATACTTGAGTACAGGGATTGCGCCACAAGAATTCAACACTGTGAAGAAGAAAAATATGGTAGTTAGGCTTGCAGACTATGAATTGATTGCAGGACACTTATACAAAATGGGTGCAGATAGCATCTTGAGGAGATGTGGTCTAGAACATGAAATACCTAGGATTTTAGTAGAAGTCCATGAAGGAATAACATGAGGAAATTATGCAGGAAAAGCTACTGCATAGAAGGTATTTCACACAGGACTATGGTGGGTGACCATTCACAAAGACTCAAAGGACTACTGCCAAAAATGCGATGTATGTCAGAGTGTTGGTAATCCAAATAGAAGGGATGAGATGCCCTTGAGACCAAAAGTAACCTTGCAAGTATTCAACAAATGGGAAATAGATTTTGTAGGACCAATTAACTCACCAGCAAGAAGGTCAGGAGTGAGGTACATTATCACTACGACAAAACACTTTACAATATGGGCAGAAGAAGCACCGGTAAAATATTGCGGCGTAGAGACATCAACACACTTCTTGTTTGAGAAAGTGATCACTAGGTTTAGATGCCCAAGGATTCTTGTGAGTGACCAAGGCACTCACTTCATTAACAACACTATTAATTCCATGACAGAGGAGTTTGAAGTTTATCAACAAAAGAGTACACCATATCATCCTCAAGAAAATGGAACAGTGGAAGCCTTTAACAAAATCCTCGAGATACACTGACAAAGATCTGCAACATTAATAGGGACCATTGGGACTTGAAGATATCAGTAGTACTATGGGCGTATAGGACCACATGCAAAAAAATTGACAAGGCAGACACCATTCAGATTGGCGTATGGACAAGAAGCAATGGTGTCATTAGATTTTTTGGTACCTAGTCTACGCGTAGCAGCAATTACAAACATGACAGAGCGAGGCGCAGTAAAGGAAAGGATAAATCAGCTGATGATCATGGAGGAAGATAGGATTCTAGCAGGGTTTCACCAAGAAATACAGAAAGCAAGGGAAAAATCTTGGCCTGATAGACATATCAAGAGGAAAATTTTCAAGGGAGACTTAGTCTTGGTGTACGACAGTAAATCTCTTCAACACCTAGGAAAACTTAGAATGCATTGGTTAGGACCATACGAAGTAAATACTATCACAGACGGGGGATTTGTATAGTTGAAGGATTTAGGAGGAACATAACTCAGAGGGATGATCAATGGGGGTCGATTGAAGCTATATACAGACAGTCGACCTCTTAGCACTTGAAAAAAAAAACACAGGATTTATCGTGTCGGACATCAAAAGATAGCAACAAAGGTGTAGTGTGCCAAAAAGAGAATGAGCACGCACACTCTAAAATGTTAGGGCAACAGATAAAGGACCAATGGTCACTAAAAGGTAGAAACAATAGAAATGGCGGGTATGACCTATAGATTCCAATTGATAGTGGCTATCAAAATTGAATGACAAGAATGATTGACGCAATGTCACATTAATCTTTCCAAATGGAGATGTTAAGGGAATTCAATTATTAGTATGCAGGAAGTGCCAGTTCATTTAAAATGCAAATCGGGTAATGTCTTTGAGAATCTTCACATGATTCATATATAAATTAAGCACGCGGGGATCGAAAGGGTTATTGTGAAATTAAGAAAATCACAGAGCGACAGAGTATACGGAGCCGAGAATACCAACTAAGCTCGGAGGAGAATACCTTTACCACCATGGCACCACCCAATCTAGGAGCATCGAACCAGACCTGCAGATGACCTCGAAGCAACATCAGAGCACATCAGCAGCCATAGGAAAGAGAACAATAACCGCCTCGACCTTCAACATTTGTCAACTTGGATGAAATATCATCACTCGATATGACACGAGGAATCCCCACACCAGTGGTGGAGGAAACCAAGAAAACAACACTAGTGGGCATGGACATTGATATGTCGGAAGTAGGATAGAGCCAACAGACCCAGGATGTATGAAATCATTCACGCTCTGACAACCCTAAAGAATCCTCGAGAGTTAATGGGACGGTCCCACACCAGACAAAAATGATTGCACCAGAAAGATCACACACTACCATGTCAGAGCAGCCACAAAAGGGAATAGTGGAATATGCCACCGATCAGGCAGAGGAGTATGTAGAAGAGAGAACGATGGAGGTTGGAACCTTGAATCATCCACCACAGTGGAAGGACAAGCAACCAGTAGCGAGATCACCACGTAGGAATTCCACCACAGCCATAGTCTTACCACACATTCCGGAAGGGGTGTGTGTCGCAGGTAACCTGTTAGGCCACGTGGAGAAACTATGATACTCAAACCACGATGTGATGGACACATACAAGTTTTTGAAGTTTTCCAAGAAATTTTATCTGGATAATGTGGGTTTATGACCCTTCGGTGAACTGATTAACCAACCAAAACAGTGGGTATCCGGACTGGCCAAAACCAGGATTCTAAGCCTAATGGACATCCAGCACTTTGGGAGGGGTCGGGATGTAAGCAACTGTGTCAAGCAACTAATGGAAGTTACCCACAGAGGATACCTGTGGTTGGAACAACTCATATCAATAGATGTGGAGCTCATTACATACATCACCATGGGGGAAGACACCTGCGCAGTTCCTTGATGACAAGACAAAGGAGAAGGCACTGGCTGAGTAAATGAAGAAGAAGTATGGTACAGAAAGAGGGTCGTGCAGAATCATAATCAAGTGTATTAGTGATGCAGCAACAAGGATGGCCACAAAAATCATGGCGTGCAAGTTACTCAAGAAATGTCGCAAGGAGGAAGTCCTTTCCAGGGTCGTTGTAGTTGCAGCATGGTGTGAGGAGGGAACCACACTCAGTTGGGCCTCGTACTTGTTGAATTTATTCTTGGAAGACTACAAGGACGTGCAGGACCTAGGGACAAAATTTCACTATTTGTGGCTACTCATCTTGATCTCCTTGGTTGGATGGAGGGAGTGTAAGTATTCATACTTTGTCACAAGATCCAATCCTTGTCACACAATGCAATACTTATCCTTGGGGAGCACTTAAAACCCCAAGAACAAAAGTGTGAATGCAGGCATGTTCACGGGATATTACAACAACCTACAGGAAAGCATCACCAATACTTGGAGGATTACACCATAAGTGGTCTCACAGTATCAGAGCATAGCCAACTTCAAAGAAACCAGGCATACAATGTGGATCCAAGCACGGAAGGATCCCGAGAACCAATGGATACAATTTCTATACTGTGTCAAGGAAGAGGATGTAGAAATGGCCATCAGGGATTGGCACGAGGACTAGAGGATTCCATACTTGAATCGAGAGATTCCCATGGATAAGGATGTGGAGGCTAGGCAGGAACAAACACCTGCAGGAGACAAAACGACGCCCAAGAATCGAAGGACATGTCACAACCCAGAGAAATAGAAGAAAGGGGGTGTGTCCAAGAAAGGAAACCATGTGGGGAATAAGAACGACACCCAGACGTCACAGGAACAGGAAAAAGAGACTAAGACAGCACAAGGAACCACATCAAGTGCTACTCAACAGGAGCAAGGCCAAACCAAGAGGCCAATTATACAAATGGTTGGTGCACACAAGAATGTTAAGGCACACAAGATGCCACCAGAATATACGATCATGGAAGACGACGCGGACCTCATGGCCCAGATGGTCCAGGATCGAAAAATGAAGGATTTTGACGAAGCTCAGTGCCAAAGGGACAGGATGCAGGATGAGCTGGAAGACATGAGGTAACTCCTTGAGAAAATCAGAGAAACACATAGGGTCGGCAGAGGAATAGAATCAGTCCCAGAAGCATCACAGATAGGAGACGAGGCTGGATCGAGTGAGAAGGATAGGATCTAGACGAAAGCACAACTGAGTTCAATGTTTCACGTTATACCCAGCATGTTGTGCATGGACGAAATTGTGTGTTATACACCATTGAAATATTTGTCCGAAATCCATTTGGTAATGACAAAGATACCAACCAAGGCATTGTATAAACTGCAAGTTAGCATCGCGCATGAGGTATAGTCGCGCACACACAAAAACATAGCAGAATTGTAGCAGACGAAGGACAACTGAGAAGAGTTTGAATTGGTGATTGAGTAGGTCAAGATCAAGACCAAATATGAGAAAGACCATGTGGATAGGCTTGAGTAGGGATTAGTTGTAGCCTATGAGAAAATTATAGAGAGCGCACAGAAATCAAAGCTCATGATGATGCAGAAGATTGATCGGATTGTGAAAACAATCAATTAATACAAGCAGGAGATCGACAACCTCCAGGAACAACTAATCCCTAACACTCCCCCAAAGGTGAAGGAGAAGACGAAGTAGGAAGCAGTAGCACAGATAGAGGAGATGGAGTGATAAGTCCACGCAGCTGTCGATCTGTTTGATAAAGCAGTACATCTATGGACGAAGTTGGAGGAAAATCAACAGGTCCAGTAGTGGGACTAGGAGGAGGAGAAGATAAGCGCAACTATCCAGGACCTCAAGCAGAGGTAGAAGAAGATGTCGATCACTGAGCATGTCAAAGTATCCAAGGATATGAAGAAGCTTCAAGAAGAACTCATAGTCGCCCAAACACAGAAGAAGGAGGGACAAGCTCAAATGGAACCTCTCCAAGAGTGGGAAACGAAGGTCATTGTGCAGGTGGAAGAGGCCAAGAATAACATGGCACAAACTTAGGAAGAATGCGCAGATATGGTCAACGATGATATTGCAGCGCAAACATTAGACGCGCTTAGAGAAAAGATCGTCCAGGCTCAAATGCAAGAAAAGGAACTCGCAAAGAATTTCCAGGCTCTCGCAAGAGAGATTGAAGAAGCGCACAAAGTTTAGGTGGCTCGGGACGAGCCACATGTCAGTGTTGGGGGATTGTTGGATGCAAGCCTAGTCAGGAAGAAAGGCTATTTTTGGAGGAGAAGCATGCAAGGAGGAAAGGACAACTGGAAGGAAAAGTAGCATGTGTAAGAGAAGAAGGAGAGGCATGCATGCAAGTAAGACCTAACGACGTTAGGGTTATGTTTTTTGTAATGTATTGTAATGAATGGTGAGCCAAGGGTATAAATAAGTAGTACTTAGGAGACAGAGAGGGAGAGACATAGACAGACACCGAGAGGACGATCGAAAAATAAGAAGAGAGAATTGTAAAAGCTCAACAATTCATTAAATTGGTGAACTAGGGAAGTAGTGAGCGACTAAATCTCAAGGGTTAGGTCATAGGCTGAGGAGACTAGTGTGATCTAGTCAGCCTCACATGGATTGAGTATCCTGTGAGAAGAAGGAGATTTAATATTGTAACCACACGCAATGTGAAATATTACCAATCCATAATAAGAAGCTTGAGAGCCAGATCTTTGTGGACCTATCCCATGAGGGGGTGCACCACGGTAATACCTGTGTTATGGGAATGAATGTATGCATCTTTATGTCTGATTAATTAATGAATGTTATATGAATGAATGAACTAGTTATATATGGTATTCCACATGCATGAATAAGAATGATTGTTATAGTTAGACATTAGACTGAATGAATAAATATTACAGAGTACAACCGCAGATCTCCACTCATTCCCTGGTTGCAAACACCTGAGTATTGCAGCCACCCATAGAGCTATCTCGAGTGAGACTACATAGTACACATTGTGTGTTGTGTTGCCTTCTATTTTACCATAGGGGTCGATAGTTTTAAAGGGATTTTTTTTGGAATCTTATCAAATCTGAACCAAGGTCAATCTGTGATAGTAAAATAGAATCAGAATAACTCATAAATAACCATAAGTAAAAGAAGTATAATCTAAAGCTAACAAATGGTTCAAGTCCAACAATCTCCATAGGTGGGATCCTAATCACAACTAAATAATTTTCGAAGTGGAAAATTTTGAAAAGAAGAACTCGTACGAACCCTTTAAAGTTCCAAAAATACAAAAGCCCTGGACTAGATGACCTCCTTATGGAATTATTTCTAATTTGTTATGGTTTTATTATAGAATTCTAATGAGAGTATTGGAGGGATAGAGAACCATACGATAAACCTTGGAAGCTTTCAACACAACCTTCATCACATTGATTCCAAAATCTGACAATCCCTCTTCTTTTGAAATTTTTTGTCCAATTTGCCAATACAACTACATTACAAAACAATTTTAAATATTATCTCAAGAAATATCAAAGAGATTGTTTCTCATCAAATCTCCCTTGAGTAGTTTTGATTCTTGGAAGGGTGACAAATTTATGAGGCAGTGGGGGTTTCTCAAGAAGGAATCCATTCAATAAATACAAGGAACTTAGGAGAAATGATTGCCTTTCCAAATCTTTCAAAAAGGCGAGTTGGCACTTCTTGAGACTAATTCTTATCCATTTGGGTTTCCATCATCAATTTGTCATGTGAATTATGAGTTGTATCAATTAAGTCTCTTTTGAAATCCTAATAAATGGAGCTACATCCCATTTATTCAAACTAGAAAGAGGAAGTATGTAGGGATGACAACTATTCCCACTTCTTTTTCGTATGGAAGAAAAAGGGCTCAACAAATCCATAAAGGTATCCTCAACTAGTAATTTTAAAGGCCTTTATGTAGGAAACACCTGTAATTTATCGTATTTACCTTTTGTAGATTAAATACTTATATTCTATGACAATAATGGGAGATTTTTTAATAATATAAAAGATATGATTGAATCTTATGTGAAGTGACTCTCATGAATATCAATTCATCCAAATTGACAATTTCCTATTGGGGCTTCTTGGATGTGAAAAATATTACATCTCCTAGCATTTTCCCTTTCTCATTGTGGATTTCAATGCTCATTTGAAATACTTATCTTTCGATATGAAGGCCAATTTGTGTCTAAAAGGTGGCTGGTAGTGGTTGATATCAAAAGTGTAAAAAAATATTAATTTATGATGCAACCAATGGCTCTCACATGGAGGCAGACCAATCCTTGTCAAAGTAGTTCTAGAGGTCATTCAAATCCATTGACTAATCATTGTTGGTCTCTTAGAAAAAAGTAGCAATTCCCAAATCACAAGAAGGATGGGGTCTCAAGAATATCTTCTTCTTTTTTAAGTATTTAGTTGATAAAAATGTTTGGAGTCTCCTCCAAGGTACCAAATTATGCATGCAAGTCATAAAGGATAAATACATAGCTCTATACTTAGTCGAGGACTAGGTAATAAATCCTATTAAAAAATACCAAATTGCCTCGGTTATTTGAAAACCAATTATCACATCATTCCCCCGGATTGGAAATTTCCTGGTATGGAATGTTCGAAAGGGATATAATCTCCAATTAGGGTTGGAATTGTGGGTAGGAATCATAGAATCCTTCAATTTACTTATTCCTCTCATTCAATAAATAAAGAATAGAGGCTTCAACACTCTGAGGAAAATTGCAAAAGAACCCATTGAAACCTGTAGTTAGCAATAATATCTCTCTTGGAGAGAGTTAGGTCTTAGGGAGGATCGTGTAGAAATATTGAAGGAATTCATAAGAATCCTTTAAAATATTCTTTATAATAGTTGGTGATGAGGAGGATCAACTTGTATGATATTTTAATCCTTTTAGGGGATATGAACCAAGGCTGGGTTTTAAAGCACTTGAAGTAGTGGGAGGTGAGATCCCACTTTTTTGGTCATGGAAATTAATCTAGAAATCGAAATTCCTAGCTGGATAAATAAAAAAAATTGTGGATTTTCTTAAATAATAAATCTCTAACTTGGCACATCCTACAAAAAATAAGTTTTGAAGGCCCTAGTAGGTGTTGTCTCTATGAATCTAAAATTGAATCTAACTTCCTTGGGCGATGGTGCATCACAAGGAAATCCTTCTAAAGGTGGGGTTGGGGATTTATCCACCTTTACCTAAGCCATTTTATATCATTCAAAGATGGAATGGCTCCAAAAAAATATTTTTTTTGAACTTATGGCCCTAAAATTAGCTCTATTGTTGGCTTAGGAAAGAGGAGTTCTTCATATTCATATTTTTGGAGATTCACTACTAGTCATTCAAATGATGAAAGGATAATTCACCTTTAGTAACTTCATTCAACAACCCTTTTTCATTGACATTTAGAATTTTCAAGAATCCTTCACTCATATTTCTTTTTCTCACGTTAATAGGGACATAAACGAGGAAGCTGACAAATTATTTGAAGGAGTGGCACTAGAAAAAGGAACATGGGAATCCTTAAATCTTCTTCAGGACACTCCTTTACTTATATTCATGAACCATGGTTTTGATGTTTTCACTTATTCTAAAGTCTTAGAACTATGAATTTTTATGATAAGCATTGATGTTTCTTTCCATGCTTATTTTTATTGTATGAAATCCTTGAAGAAGGAAAATAGATTAATAATAGAAGTTGGATTTTGTTTGAAAGACTAAAACAATGAAATCTTTTTTTTAATGTTTTTGATACTTAAAGAAAACAACTATAAAAGGATTCTCAATCCTTTTGTATCAATCCCTTCAAGGGACAGTGTAATGTTTCTACTTTATTATACACAAACTCAATCCTAAGGCCAACTAAGGAGAAAAAAAACAGCACACGGTAATTAATCTAGGAGTCAAGCATGCAAACAAACCTTCTCACAAAGAAGGGTTAGTTGGTGATGGAATCCAACATTGCAAGATCATTGCACGAAGGTGATGAGTTCTGGCAGGTGGGAAATTTATGTTGACAACCTGCTTAATGAACTAATGCCCTGGTGCAAGTTACCTCATCGAGTAGTGGGAAACCCTCCAAGGATTCTGAGTGAGTCTAGTCAATGTAAATCCTAGGTACAACACCACCTTCCATGTGTTGTCACCTTGGGTAGGAAGTCTAAAATATTATGGCCTATATGGTACCACCTACTATACCAAAGCAAAGGGGGGAGAGTCGAAAGTCGACACGAAGACCAACAAAGCAGGGTTGATTACTTTGTTAGCCCCAATGCAACCCCGTGCTTGACCCTTGTGTTAGAAGGGCTTCCCAAAGTCATTGATATAACAATTGGATTTCACTCCCTAACTCAAAGATTTATGTTTGTTTAGCAAGTTTGGAAATTTATTCTCACAATCCTATTCCAAAGCTCTACACCTAAGCTAAGATGGGTTTGAAGATCCCTAGAAAAGTTGCTAGATAAATTTTAATTAGCACTTGATTTTAGGTTGTTGTTACTCAAAGGGGTGGTCGTGAAACTGATGGTTTTTCAACTCGACTCTTTAAACCATGCAAGAGGAAAATGAAATGCAAGAATTTCAACTTTGATGAAAAATAGCTATGGGAAGGAGAAAGAGGTTTTAAGAAAACAAATAATTTCTTGATAGATTACTATGTGTGCACTGCTAATGACAAAAAGTATGAGCTAATTATCCAGATAAATGGAAGCAAAATGACCCAAATTTTAAAAATACCATGCAAATGTCATAGTTCACTTAGTACAACTATACAACATTGAATCAAATGTCATAATTTCTAACATAGTAAAATTTTATGATTATAGAGACCACCATACACATCTCAAATACTCAAAAGGATCATGGGGGCTTCACCTTGTGGATGACCAAGAATCATTTAAGGGAAATGGGAAATGGGTACTCAAAGCAAGATACATAGGGACATATACCTCTAAGTGCATATCCTCAAAGTAAATCATTATCCTCGTATCATATTTGAAAAATTGAGTGGTGAAGGAAAAATGGATGTGGTGGGGTCAGCTAGCAATATGATCAACAATGGAAGTGATATCACCAGATTTCATAATAACAGGGAATATCATAGGATTGTTATAGGGGTCCTAAAGAGGCATAGATGGAACTTGTGTATTCTTCAATTGTTTCCTTTATCAATAATAGTTGGTACAAGAGTGGGGACCTCTACATATTTTGTAAGTTGGTTTCGAATTAGTATAATCAAATCAAAGGGTGCAATTTTAGGGGCTCTCAGGATAACAAGATCCAAGTGTGGGTTTCCCCATCCATCTTTACCAATGAAATATGGGGTAATATTAGGGTTCTAGCCATCATTAGTGGGCAGAACAATAAGGTTTATTTCGGATATTCTCAAGTGAGGCTACAAATTAGGTGGAAATGGAAATATATTTGATTGGATATTTGGGTCACCCAAATACAAATGGACAATTTGGTATAATTTGGAAAATTAATCTAATTCTTCATTAAAATGAAAATAAAACATTATCATTTTCCTTCTCCCACCCCTTCATACATCTATGGCCCTTTGTCATATCCCTTTTTGGGGTCATGGGAGCCACAAATCCATAAAATCATATAACAAACCAAATATAAATGCAAATGCAAATTAACAATCAACCTTATAGACCCAACATGTTCAAGCAATCATAAACTGACTGGATTATGATTGAAGAAAAATAGTGCATCTATATAATGCATTGATTTATGATCCTTTTATAGTTGGTTATAGAAAGAGTGAAAAAGTGAGGGAACACATGTTGGCTAACAAATTAGGCAAATTGTGTTTGCAAAAGTGTTAGTAAAGGCCCAATTCTATGTAAGTGATTAATAGTAAGCATGTGAAATTAGGAACGACTCTTAAAATGTTTTTCATTGTAAAACACTCTTAATGAAGCAAATTCATATGGGTTTTGGGATTAAATTCATATGGGTTTTGGGTTTGAACTAATGAAGCATGATTCCCACAACCACAAAAATCATCAATATATGACATACATGGGAAACATAACCCGAAACTAAAGCTTATGCTTGTTGGATCATGTTGTCATTGATGCCAATGGTTTGATTGATTGATGTCAAGTGATTGATTGATGTCAAAGGATTGATTGATTGATGATTGATGTA
>SNQJ01S0150945.1:0-23161 GCA_010110895.2 Picea sitchensis
TCCACCTGACAAAGAACCTTTTCTGCCTTCTTCAAGCAAATACACCAACAAATCACTTGTTGTCCCAAGTGCCAAATGTTGCCCACTGAACTTCAGAGCACCTGCTCTAATACCATGTTAAAATACATCGTATTTCAGTATACCACTTAGACTAAATTAGATTCCAACCTCCTATAAAGATACAACAGCCATACTATTGTTCTTTATGGACAGAAATACCCATAGACAAGTTCTGAAATAAAATTAACAACAGAATACAATTATGAACAACAGACAGTAACCCACATCTGGCACAAAAATATTTGCATAAATACTTGAAGAATTATTCAAAAAAATGGACAGTTTTGAGGAGGAAAAAAGTGTTTATTCAGCTTTAGGAATTTCTGAATATTTACAACAGCAAATAGCATCAACATTAAAACTCAATCAAAGACTTCTTTCAGACAAATTTTGAACTATACAAACAGTCCTAGACTGTATCTAACAAAGACAACCATGGTTGTACGACCTGTACGGCCCAGGACAGCCAATAAATCTTCAGAAACAGTCATAAATCTGCATACAAAAATGTGCCAAAAGAAATTGTACAGAACAACATTAAAAACTCAACAAATATGCATAGAAATCCATGCCAATCTGTTGTAAACTTACAGCCTTGATTTTTTTGCTCTCTC
This sequence comes from Picea sitchensis, assembly GCA_010110895.2. Classification (NCBI taxonomy): domain Eukaryota; kingdom Viridiplantae; phylum Streptophyta; class Pinopsida; order Pinales; family Pinaceae; genus Picea; species Picea sitchensis. Next base: position 675 of record SNQJ01S0150945.1, read on the forward strand.
TTTACTATACGGCCAGCTTACACAGTTGTACGACCTCCTTTATTGTTGTTGTATGGACTGCAATAAATGTTGTTATGCTTCTAGGGATGCATGCCAATCCCACTCATTGGGATGTGTGCCAAACCTTCCTTGTTGTAGCTCTTCCTCCAAGCCAACACTCCTCCTTGGGATGCATGCCCCTTCACCTTCCCTCAAGCTCTCCTCAAAAGTTCACCCTCCTTTTCCTAATGAGCTGCCTTTTATTAATTTTGAAATTGTAACTCTCCTAACCCTTGATCTCCCTTGAGTGACTCTTCACTTTCCCTTGAGATCAACGGTCACAAATTAATCATTCGTTGAGGTCACTTGAGTCATTAAAGTGACCCATAACATCATAAAGTCACTTTTACATTAAAAGCAATTAAAAGACCAAACTTTATAAAATCACTTTATAAAGTCACTTTATAAAAACATATTATAAAGTCACTAGGAGAAAAATTGCTTGGTCACTTTCGCATGTTGAGCGCTGCCAATGTAGAAGTACCTCCAAGCTACCAAAATTCAACACTTTTCACCTCTTAGCCTTAGTGGCTTTGTTTATTTCAAGCTTTAGATTTGACCTTTCCTTTTGACCCTTGAAAAATCATACATGACGAGGACAATTTTTTATGTGAATGGAATGAATGAATTGGGGAGGTGGAAAGTGGTTAATATGATTGGAATTTGACGCTATCTAGCCTAAAACCAATAATACATGTTACCCAAGAGACGACACTTCTAAGAGAAAACATGTTTCCCATGGTACTACGAGGAAAGTAGTAAAACCATATAACGTTATGAAATGTCCAAGGATAGTGGTTAGGTGTTTCCTAGTTTATGACAAGCTAAGAAGTTATATCATTACGTTCAAACATGTATTAATACATGGAATGTCAAATGAAGCATCTGAGAGCCATACCATTCCACGGTGCATCTGTCATGTGAGGAGTGGGGACAAAAGTGAGCTCCACCAAAACTGAGCTAGCATGATAAGGAATCTAATGGAGATCAATGAAGAATTCTTTCTGGATCTAGTGAAAATAAACGTGACACCTCATGCAATTAGCAACATGACACCCTTGCTAGGGTATCCACGGAAATTTGATCTCCCTCTTCTACTTCAGACCTAACAAACACAAACCCAAAACCTATATTGTAGCTTTCTTGTTCATTTCGTGAATGAAGATGTCGACAAAACAACCAAACAAACGAAGAATTCGACGAGCAGAAACTGCTAAGATATTAATTCTTAAACCTATCCAAAAACGACACCGCTCAAATACAAAAAATTGTAACAAATTTCTCTGAATTGTATGTATGCATCGTGCAATACCAACCTTCCTAAATTTCTAAGTCATCAAAACTAAAGTGATTTTGGAACGCTTCTCGTAATGTTTTTCGAGCATAAAAGAAATCCAAGTAATCTCTTACATTTCTTAAGGAACCGATAAACCAATTTTAGTCTGAGTGAACACTATCCATCACCACCATTATAAATCTGCATTACCCCTAACATAGAGAGAGATAAATTGAATGAGACACCATTATCAATTATCTAAGGATAATTATCTCATGCTTGACAATATTCTACATAAAAATTCATAACCAATGACAACAACATAATTCTATTTTCTATCTAAACCCCACCCATTTAGAAGTTTTTAGCTCTCGGATTTACGCTAGAAAGTTCAATATTTCTGCAGATTCTAGAATCTTATGAGAAGAGATGACAAGACGCATGAAATTGCGTTCTAATTAAAAGATAAAAAAAAAATCAACTAAAGAAAAAATTATATCAAGTTATTTCTTAAATAATCTAAATTTATTTAGAAAAATTACAAATCTTCGTTCACCATAGAGGATAATCACCCAACTTCTCTTAATGCAAATTTATATTAGCTTTAATTTATAGCGATCTGCTGGACTACAATCAGGCTTAGAAGTTGCGGGAGATTATTTATAGCATTGGAATCCATTGAATTTCCAGTCAGGCTTGCAGAGATAAACCATTTTTGGAGGAAGGTCTTTCTTAAAAAAGGAGAGTAGAAATAGCAACGGTGTGTGTAAGAACATGGGAACCCAAACTCCTAAACCTCAGTTCTGCATCCTGCTTCAGATTAGAGTTCAGTGTATCCTGACAACTATACTCTATATATGATAATCTCACAATATAAAAACTTTAGCTTCCTGAAATTAAATAGGATCTTAAGCCTCCTAACTTCAAAGTATACTATTTTGGTCCAACAAAGCAAAGAGATTTCAGCTCTATTAAACTCCAACAAAAACCCTACCCTTTGACCTTATATCATGTTCTAAATGTGTAGACAGTTGGCACAGGGTGAACTAAAAACATCTACCCTAGCTACATGTGAATATGCATTTTGGTATAAAGAACAATTGAGTAGAGTTACCAAAAGCTCAGTAGGATACCGCAACTCGACAGCCAACGACGGCAGTGTACTGCTCAACAACATCCAATGGAGATGTCTCTGCAAAGAAGTAAAAGTCCAGCACGCCCCCAATGACCTTGTAGGTCAATGTTTTACCAGTGTAGAACATTGCTATTCATCGGCAGAACTCCATGACAGACTCCTGCGTACCTCATTCATGGAAAATGGATGGGAGCCATACAAATCTGTATTCAGATTTATAGCAGAAATGTCAGTTGTACACAGTATAATCTTCTTTGAGGACAACTTTGATACCGTTGGGTTCAGTGTTCTCTCCCAATCCATACAGCGTGGCTGTTGAGAGAAACCCAGTGGTGAATTCCAGATACCGGTCTTTGAAGACCATGCTCCCATACGAAGAGTTGAAGAGCACATCCCCATTGGATTTTCATTTAATGCAAACCCAAATGGCTCGGCAACGAAGGATAAGATCAACTGGCAAGGATTTGTAATTAAAATGTTTAAATTTGCTTGAAGGAAGCAAGTTGTGCGAATGGAGAAACCTCTCGTCTATTGTAAGTCTTTTTTTTCTTAACGGAATCACCCAAAATCAATCAAGGACAACATCTAAGCTCTAATGCATGAATATCTTAATTCTTGAATTCAATCGTGGAAATTTTCAAAGTTCTAACAAACAATGATACTCTATGGAAACCACCATATCAGTCCATTCTTTAATGAAAGGCCGAAAAGTCGGCAGTGTTTATCACACATAAGAATAGACATAATTAAGGAGAAAAAAGTTTTGTTTTCCATCAAGTCCCGTCTACACAAAGATGGTATTAGAAGAATTCAAATGGTGCAATTATTAATCAAGTAACCTAGAAACATAGGGCAGTGAAATCAATAAATTTTTCAAGTAACCCAGAAACATATGAGGATGTTCTATATAACATATCAAAAATTAATTTTCTAACTAAAAAAAGTTGCATGGATGAAAATTCATTGCTAAAAATCTTGGAAAAAATAAAACAAAACAAAACAAATTTGAAATATATCACCTAACTTAGAATAAAAAAAAAAAATTGATATGTAAGATTACCAAAACTCTAAAATATTTTGCATCATTTTGTTTTTTAAACAACCAAATGTCTTTGAAAAAAATGCATTTCTTTATCTTGCTATTAAAGTTACTATTTTATGAATTGAAAACCTATTACAAAGTGTGACACCTTGTTTCCCCCAGTTTGTAAATATAACTATATGGGCCAAGGAACTATGGCAAACTTAAAAGTGTGAATGTTTGATTTGATGGACCTCATGTAGAAGGTCGATGAATGTAAATTATGTTATTTTAATAGAAAATGGTTACGTGTTGCATGACTGCTGAAAGAGGGGATGTGCTAAGAGAGACCACGAAATGTTGTGAAAGGTGGTGGAGGGGACCAGGAACGGTTGCATTAACCTCCACCGAACCAGTACCATGCTGGAATTAATTGTTCATATTAGAACAACCCTCTGACCCAGGAATGAATTACATTCGGGTTGGTAGGTGGGAAGGCCTCCTTAAGAGTTAATGAGGGGATGGGGCAAACTGCCCATCCGTAAGGCTTCCAGACCTGACCATGGACTCGGAATTTGAGCCACACACAATCTTGCTGAGGAAGGCAAGAAAGGAAGTGTGGTGGGCAGAGGGAGACCTGCAAAGAAAATGCATAGATGAGAGAGGAAGCTCTCAGGTCCGAGGAAGGACTGAAAAAGGAACAATGAGTTATGATCACAAAAAAAATAGAGATTAATCCAGGAGAAGGAGAGTAACCTTCGTCCTAATCTATTTCTGTATTGGGAGAAGGAGAGTAACCTTCGTCCCTAACTTCCATTGAGCTGGAAGTAAGAGATTGAATCTCAAAGCATCATGGTTTAAGCTCGGGGGTGGCCAGTGATAAATCCATTGGAGTGACTGAACCTATGGTTGGGTGGAAATAAGCACCCCTTCCAGCGGTCGCATCATGCTCTATGGTTCTGATAAGTGTTTTTTTGCCTTATGTTTTGAATTGTAAACAATGGATGCATACGAGTATGTATATGTCTATAAAGGGTTCTTTCTCTGTATTAAATGAATAAGTTATGAGTATGCGTTTTTTTCCTTGAGAAGCTATATTTCTGCCTGATTTTCCATACGCCCCAGTTTAGTCACTCGAAGACATTTTCCCTAGGGATTTACATCACTGTTCCAAAGTCGGAGCAAGCCTCTTGGCATAGCTACCATTTTGGTAACCTCACAAGTTACCTTGCCTTGATTCAGAGCTTAAAGCTATGTGAGTTGGGAAGGCGTTTCCTTCATATCAGTAGTCTAGGACACTTTGAACCTGCGCCTATTTCCTTAACCAAAAACCCGACTGAGAGCGGGGATCATAGACCAAGAGTTATATGAATACCCACGTGACCTGGGTCTAGGAACCTTAGAACTCGAAGCTCCGAGATGTCAAATTGTTACAACCATCGATCTGTGGATGGAGATCGAGGGTGGGGAATCATTGCGGAGCGCGAAGGTGAAAGTAGCGAACACACTAGTTCGCAGCCCGCAATTCACCATTGTCGTTGATCTCGTCGACTGGACGATCAACGACTTCGATTCGAATAAGTTGGGCGAGTACTTCCAGATTGCGGAGGTTAAGTTCTCTGATAAAGAGAATGCACGTTGGGACCCCACAATTGCGGTGAACCATCAATCAACGGACACCTCGGTAGTGGTTGGATCATGACCGCCAAACCCTAAATAGTTGCGAGATGGGTGGTCATGAGCCCTTTTGGAAATCCACGGAGTAACGGAGTCCCTCGGTACCGTTGGTGTGAGAGAATCGAAAATCTCAGAAGAAATAAAGTTTTCAAGAACGAAGGTGAGAATCGACATATCTGGACTCACAGGAGGAATGAAGGCTGAGGCCTTTGAACATATACCAAACTCTCCCAAGTCGAAAGACGTAAAAATCTCAGAAGAAGGAGCGACAACAGCCGTCAAAACGGTTGCGGGGAGAAGCTCGGACCGTTAGATCAGCGTCTAGGGAAGCAGAGGAGAAACACTGGGAATAAACAGATCCTAACCGTCGGATATGAGCGCGAAGGGACGATAGTCGTCCAATCTAAGGTAAGGTGCATGAGCTTTAACGTTTGTGTGTACGGGAGGGTGGACTGGCCAAGGTCCCGAAGTTGATCCTGGCCATTGATCGCCAGGAGACATGTGTCAGCAGATCAGTAACTTCGGAGAAATGACTTCGAGAGTTTTAGATTGAGAGTTGAAACTCCCAAAGCCCAGAGAGCCAAAGTCTCGAAGTAAATCTCAACCGTCAGAATGAAAGGGACACGTGGTAGAGATCTATTGTCCTTGGGTGAAAGTAAAGTTTGAGATTTGAGGTTCCCGAATCCTGGAGGGTCGAAGGAGATCTGAACCATTAGATCCAAAGGGACACGTGACGACAGACGGTGGACTTTGGAGGAATCACCTTGAGAGTTTCAGATTGAGAGTTGAAACTCCCGAAGGTCGAAGCATCGAAGAACCGAGAGTCGTCGATCTGCAAGGAGACACTTCTTAACAGATCATGAGCTCCGAGTGAATTGTATTGGGGTTTCAGTTGAGATTTAAGATTTCCGAACCCTGCAGATCCAAAGTGAATCTGGACCACCAGATCCAAAGGGACACGTGGTGAAAAATCGTGGACTTTGGAGAAATTTGTTTGAGAGTTTTCAGTTGAGATTTGAGACTCCCGAAGTCCGGAGAGCTGGAGAGTTGACGTAAATCTCAAGCATTGGATCGTCCAAGGAGAATCTGGATCGTCTGATCCAGAAGAGACGTGGCGTAGATCTGTGGATTCCGAGTAAAGTCTCAAAGTAATCCATAACCATTAGATCAAGAGGACATGTGGCATAAATATGTAGATTTCGGGTGAAAACCCAAAGTAAGCCTCAACCATTCGATTCAAGTGGAAATGCAGCAGGAATCCGCATACTTCGAGGAGAAGTGAAGTTAAGATTTGAGATCTCGGAAGTCTGGAGACCCAAAGGAAATATTGACCATTGATCGAGAAAAGGGCCACAGGACCGTTGATCTAGTTGAAAGGTCAAATCCCTGAAACAAAGGCAGAGCCATTGATTGAGAAGGACAAGTGTCCGTAAATCGTCGACTCCAGAAGATTGATGTACGAAAGAAAGGAAATTTTGAGACTTGAGAATTCTGAAATCTGTAATTCCAAAACAAATCATAGTCGTTGATTTGAAAGAGGTTAGTTTTGATCTGCAACTTTGAAAGGGATAGATCTGAGCCCTCAGTTCAAAGACACCATCAAGATCATGAAATTGACGGTTCTGTAGCATTGTGGAGATCGGAGGTGCGTGAACTTTAAAAAGTTGAGGGCGGGCCGCAATCCAAACCACAGTTTTGGAGAAAGGACACGTGGAGGCTCGAGGAGAATTGTGGGCCGAAAAGTAGTTTGGTTTCAAATTGCCTTCAGTCGCGTCCGCAATTGTGTGTTTGCGTGAGGTCATCACCCAAGGTCACATCTAAGGAGGGGCCAAGAGAAAATGGGCTAACACCAACTCCGAGACTTCGCTAAAGTGCGAAGGAGAAGGTCGCGGATATCATAATACCTACACCAGAGGCCGAAAGGGCCTGTGTTTGATTAAGAGGTGAGACTATCAAGGTCTCAACATCTCATTTGACTTAGAGAATCGGAGAATCTTGACCGGATGATTGGGCTGAGTCCCGAAATTTCCAAATTAGAACCCGTAGAGAGAGAGAATTTGTTCCTGGAAGGAGGATGAAATTATTTTTATTTTTAGCCTCGGCATGGGTGTGTTACACAAACACTTTGATTTTATGCTTTTTGGTTTTGCCTCTTTACTATTTAAGACAAGTGTTGCATGGCAACGTAGTCCCTGCCAGGTTGGAACAATTTTATTTTATTTTTAATTCTATTGCAGTTCAAATGTGGTACTTAGAGAATATTTGTCACAATGACTTGAAGCAATACAAAACGATAAAAAATGTTTTTTTTTTTTTTCTCTAGAAAATANTAGGACCAGGAATCACACACATTAAACATTCAAATTAAATAAACACAATCTCTTGACATTCAACATAGTTAAAGATAAAAATTTATGAGCACATAAAAATAAAAGAAGATGATCGACTTGCATAAAGAGAACTAATTTTGCATTTCGACAAAAAGTAGTATTCTTTGAAATATATCAAAAAATAATATTGTTTGTTACATATTCCTAGAAATTTAAATGTGTTTGTCATATACACTAGGATTGGGGCTCCCACGGACCATAAAAGAAATAAGTACATGAAATTGGACTATAGAAAGAATAAGTGAGCAACGGTAGAGAGCAAGACCTGGAAAAAAAAAGAAATTGGAAGTTATCAGTCTTTGGTTAGACATTTCTATTTAAAGAGGTGGAATAGTTGAATTAATAAACAAAGTAGGATATGATCAGTATAGACTTACACTGATGGTATATATCTCCCCCTTTGTTATTTGTTTGATGATGCCTTTTTATTGTTGTCGTCGACGGCTACTGAAATCGTGCCAACTGCATGTTGCCCTTTGTCGTTGAGCTTGTCGATTGCCCTTTGGAGCCATTCTTCAATGTAGCCTCTCATGGGGGCCATGTTGATCTCATCCCGGATTTTTATGTTGAAAAGCTTCTTTCCTAATTCCCTTAGATCAATAGAAAGATTACGTAAAGCCTGATCAATTTCTTCATTTTGTACCGAATATTCCACTAGCCAGTTGTCCACGTCATCTTCACCATATTCAAGGATGTTGTAAAACTTTTCTAAAGAAAACCCTTTAAAATATCAACTTGTTCATCGAAGGCTTGCTTGGTTAAGGGCAAGGAGTTGACGATTAAGTTGGGGTCTTGGACCTCATTGGTACTTCCAGCTATGTCTATTTTGGTCAGCGTTTTGAATAATTCTTCTTTCTTTGATACAGCTCGTTCACCTGATTAGACAATGAGATGCAGGTTCTTCACTTTCTCTTTCGAGCATGCATTTAATTGAGTGATTCGGTTTGGGGAGGGGATATCTTCTTGTCTTCTTCTCATATATGTCATGTTTCTAACATGGATGCCAAAAGGGATGACCGTGTCTATATAGAAACATTCTTCATTTTTTAAATCTGCCTGCAAATGTTCGTGCAAAGCATGTGCCCTCGTTACAAGGGAAGCCATACTTTGTGATGTTTCCCAGGCCTGAGTAATCAGCTCCATTCTTTTCTTGATATTCTTCTCCACATAGCCTCTACACGATGCAAGGAGGTTGGAGGATCCTTTTAACTTGGTTGCAGGGGTGGCAGGCATGGTTATTGCTAAAGGACTAGCAAGCAATGGAATAGGTGTTATAGAGAAATCCCCCTAGGGACAAGTGGATTCCCTCTTGGGATCTAGACTCTTAAGACCAAGACAGAAAGGGTGCTAACGTTGGTCACTGACATCCTTTTAAACCTAGCTAAACTAATGTATAGAGAAGAGGAAGAAAGGTGTACCTTTTTAACGATGTTCGTCCTCGCACAGTCCGAGTTGAGCTTTGGTCCCCAAGCTCCTCAATAAGTCCTACAAAACAAACAAAGATGGGACAAGATTCTTATTCTACTAAGATTAGCTTGAAACCAGATCTATCTAATAAAGACAAGTTCATGTAGAATAAACACAACCTTGAAAGAAACAGGCAAAGCACATATGTATATTAATGAGAACAATAGAGAATATTTACAGACCTTTGATGAAGGTGCAACAGCCTCTCCCAGCTCTCTGTGTCCAACCCTTTTCTCAAATAATCCACACAAAATGATGATCATTCAATGATATCTCCCTTATGATATCATAAGTTTGATGCCTTCAATATCCCTCCCTTTCACCATGAGGAGGCCTCCTTATAAAGGCTTGGAGAGGCCTAACCACTTAAGAGATTCTTGGGATAGGTTGAGGATCCTTCTCCTTCAGTTGTGGATCTTCCCTAACATCAAGTCTTGACCTCATATCCAAATCCAACCAACTCTAGAGATGAGGGGGATTCTTCCCTGATTTTCCTCAATAGTCCAAAATTCGCTCAAAAAGGGCCAGCGCTCCCTCGAAATGGGGCACAGAGCATTGCAATGCTCCCCCAAAAGAGGGTACAGAGCATTGGCACTCCCTGACAGTGTATGGGGGAGCGTTGCCTTCCAAAATTGATTTTTGAGTGGTTTTTTCCATGGAAAAAGACTTGTACTCTTTGTCAAATGATTTCTCCTCTTCAAAACCAGTCTTTTGAGGTGTCTTTTAAGTGTTCTTGATAATGTTGTCCAAGACACGACATAGGCAAGATGACAATATGATATTTGTGACACTTGTGGCCAAAATGAGACACTTGTGACGTTGGTAATGATGACACTAGGCCATCATCATAATGAGTAATTTTGATGTGTAACAAATTGCCCCCCAAAGTGCGAAGTTAGAAAACAGGAACTGATGACTGAAGTACTTTGTAGACTTTTTCGAGAAAGGGTATGGACTCAGAGAACCTGGAAGAAGTTGCACATAACCATCAAACAAATATTATGACATGTTTCAAACCCAAGGCAGGCATACCTATGCTTGAGTGATAAAGACTTTCAAGGTATGGCCGCCATAAAATACACTGCGGATCCATAATTATATTGACAAAAAGGTATAGCCACTGAAGATACAATGTGGATATATACTCCTATGACCTGAACTGATCGTAGCCATGAAGAATACACAGTGGATATATGAGACGACAAGACATAGCCACGACCAATACAAAGTGGATCTATGTGACAGTATATGTGTCAATGTTCAAAAGAAACTTTGCCGCAACCTGGGAAAAGTACATATAATAGTGATTACTCAACCCAGGGTCTTTATACCGATCCCGATGTAGTACGAATCTTAACCATGAGAATAGATGTCCTAATGTCTAACATGGAAGAGACCACTTGATTACCGATCAATGAGGTAAACCGTTAACAAGTGCGAGGGAAATCACCATTGATGTCAATGATTCCCAAGGTACCCTAGTACATTCCAGCGAATGTGAATAAATGAGTTGAAGTCGAACATTCGTGGAATCATTTGATCAAGGGTCAATTATGTAAGCCCACGTCGGAAGCGAGGAGGCCTGCCATTGAGGCATGCAGGTCCCAAGGTACTAACTGGTTTCTAAGTCTAATTCCCGGATAATGTGTTGAAGTCGATAGGAACAAACTCATCGAAGGAGGGCCTTGATGTATCCCCCATCAACGACACGAAACCGACACAGAGATGTAATTGGTGGATCAAAAGAACATGGACTAGCATGGGTATTGAAATAGTAATTTTTGATGGTTGACTCTTGAGGCAGATACTTCACTTGAACACTGAGGCACGACAGTAGAAACATGACATGGACCAAAACACGATAATGCAGTGGATACTGTGACTTTCATCGAGTGACCCAAAGGAGTAAGAAAACTCAGAGGATTGGTTCAATGCAGAAGTTCAGCAGATTAAAATGTGTGCAAAGACAAAGTGTTGTGTTCAAGGGAAACCGTAAGAGTGACTGGTAATGTTTTCAAAAACTGGTTGGCTTGCTTCCTTCAATTTTTCCCCCATCGAGATAGACGAGTACTTATTTTTTATTTAATGAGCTTGAGGAGGGTAACGCATGCTCAATATAAATCACCTTAGGTAAGTCCCTCTTCCTTTATTTAATTAATTGGAAGAAGTAAGGGTTTGGTACGTATGGGCCCTTCAATGTATGAATTTTTTAACGAGTCCAGAGAAGGTAAACTCGGTGAGTTTTCATGTTTAGAGGGTCTGAAATAACTTAAAGACGACTCCAGTGTTGTCCTTTTTCTTAATGTTAGTCTTGCGAGGCTGAAAAAGAGATAAATTATCACTCAAAAGACGCCCTTTCAAACATTTTAACGAGTGGGAAAGGAAGCAAGATCACTCGGCACTCTTTTCATGTTTAGAGGGTCTGAAAAGAGCTTAAAGACGACTCCAGGGGGTTCCTTTTTCATATAACCTTTACGAGTCTGAAAAAGTGATAAAAGTCTACTCGGTTACATTCTCATGTATTTTCGAGTGCGAGAAGGAACTAAGACCAAGCTCGGTACTCTGCCCCCAGCTTGAAAGCTAGTGGCTTAACTCCGGAATGATCATCAAAGGTTGGAGACATGCCTCCCAAGCTTCAATTCATTCACCGACTTTGAGGTTGTCACCAATTTTTGTACTAGATGGAGAAAAAAGATAAGGGTGGATGAAATGAAGGTTCAAATACGATACCTAACGAAAGACTCGACCTAGTATGAGAGGTGGTAGTTTCATTTTTTAACGATCTTGTCACAGGAAAAGAACTATGCTCAAGGCTCTAGGTTGAATCCCCAGATTTTTGTTTCATTTTTTAACGAGCTTGTTACAGAGAGGAAAAACTATGCTCATAGCCTCTGTTTCATTTTTTAACAAGCTTGCCACAGAGAAGAGAAACTATGCTCGCAGACTCTTCTTGATCATGGCTTCCAAGAGGATAACGCTCTGGAAGGACACCAGGTCAAGGGACAAAACTTGGTCATGGATTCCAAGAGATCTTCACTGGATGGAAGAAGAATGCTCTAGAAGGAACACATGTCAAGTGTCACGGCAGGGGTAAGGAGATCAAGCTCCAATATCCCTACCAAAGAGATCACCATGTCAACTACCAGATCTAAGTCATTGGAAGTTGAAGTCATGGGAGACAACGCCACATAATTGACATGTGGCAGAGATGATATTGACTGCATAAGAACTATTTAGGGAGGTCATTAGGTTGGTAATCAAGTCAAGACCAATGCATGAAAGTTGATCAATAGTCACCATTCTTCCATCGTGCGGGAAAGATATCACACAAAATAAAGTGGACACAATAGCTTTCATGGCATAGACATAATCTTGCCCAAGGAATAAATCGAAATCCAAGGGGTCTTGGACTACCATGACATCAACAAAGATAGTTTTCCCTCCCAAAGTTATAGGAAACTAAGGAAGGATCCCTAAAGGGTGATTGGTTATTCTGTTAAAAGAAAACAGAGTCTGGGTAACCGGCACAAGATGAGGATAACCCAAAGCTTGCCAAGCATTAGAGGACAAAATACTAACGGACAAAAATACTAACGGAACATCTCGACCACAAACATGTACTGTAACCTTGAAAGGAATGTGAGAGGGAAGATGAGGTCCAGTTAGCACACCCCATTCAAAAAGGATGGCCTCATTACTTGGAGGGGATTTCGCGGGAGAAGGAGGAATTCCCCCTAGCACGGTAGATTCTATATCAACGATAAAAATGTGGGCAGAATCGGGTTTACTATCTAGCGGGAGAGTAGGATCGATTGATAACGAAATCAAATCGATCGCTTGGGTTTCATTCTCCAAGAGGAGAATGGGTTCGACGGATGGAAACAGATCTACTGCTTGGGTTGCACTCTCTAATAGGAGAGTGGGATCGACCAAAGATGGGATTGGATCAACCACTTTGTCAACTCGTTCAACTAAGGACGTGATGAGATTAACGACATGATCTACCGGACTCACCGATGAAGGGACCAGAGCAACCACTTTGGCACTCGTCAGAGGAGGAGTGGGATAGACCACGTTGGAACTCTTCAGATGAAGGGTGGGACTAACCAATGACAGGATTGGATCAGTCACTTGGGTTTCACTTTTCAGATGAAAGGTGGGGCTGATCGATGACAGAACTGGATCAGCTACTTTGGTTAGTGGTTCAACCAAGGATGAAACTAGATTGACCACCTGATCAACCGGACTGACCGGGGATGGAACCAGATTGACTATGTCAGTAACTAATGATGGGTTGGGGGAAATCTTACGATAACCAGTTGGAAGTTGAAGCTTTTCCAAAAGAGAAGAAGTCTTGTCCATACGAGGACAAAGGTGAGAATAATGATCACCTTCGCATAACATACAGGGAAATTTGGCAATTTTCTTCCTCTTACCAACCTTAATGCCAATATTTGTCGGGGTGTCACCAGCATGTCCAGCAGGGGTCGATGACATGGAGGACCACACTTCTAAGACCTTGGGAATACCAGGGAAATCCCTCAGAAAGTGGTCACCCTTACAAAGACTGCAAGGGAATTTGGGTTTCGGATTCTTTGTTGTAGTCTTATTGACCTCACCAACACTCCCAATACGATTAACATTATCCAGTTGCTTGATTCCAACATCTGATGTAGTTGGAGGCTTGGTCCCTTTCTGATTCTTCTTCTTCTCTTTTTGTTTATTCTTCTTCTTATCAACTTGGATACTCACTTTAGATCTTTCACTAGGCGAAGAAGGAGAAATGGAAGGAAACCTGATAGGCAAAGAAGAAGAAAGGTCGACATGAGGTTGATGTGTGGGTGCTGTGATTACATATGAAGCACCTGCATTCAAGATCACCAAAGTGGAAAACAAGCATACCGGTAACCCTATTGTGAGACCTGGAAGGCTCAAAGTAGCGATGTAAGGAGGACCAACGTTTCCATAAGAAGGAAAAACAAAGGGTTCCCTTGGAAAATGGGTTCCTTCATTGGTCATTTCGAGAATTGACGCCATAAAAATAAAGATCCAACCTAGATTCTACTAGGGAGAACAAACAACACACGCTAAAAATCTAGTAAGCAAGCAAGGAAACAAAACCTTCTCACAATGAGCACACTAGTTGGTGATGAAATCCAACGTCTTGGGAACAAAGTAAGAAGGGGATAAGATAGAGCAGGTGGAAAAGTTACGTTGATGACCTACTTAACGAACTTACACCCTGGTGCAAGCTCCCACACATAATTGTGGGTACACCCTCCAAGGAGCCTGAGTGAGTCTGGACAACATCGATTATAGGTACCGTGAAGACTTTGCCCTCCACAGTCACCTTGTGTAAAGACCCTAAAGAAATAGGCCACTAAGGTTACCAACTACACCAATGATGCCTAGGGAAACAGTCGACAATCTGATCCACACGCAAGGGCAGGGTATCTAGCACGAAATCAACTTGAAAGGATTCCACTCATCATTGTGGGTATACCTTGAAGCAACCCCCATAATACACACAATCTCTACACCAAGACCAACAAAGTAGGGTGAGTAACTCTACTAGTCTCAATGCAACCTCAGGTTTGACCCTTGTGTGAGAAGGGCTTCCCAAGACAAAATGTAGCAATTGGATTTCACTGCTCCCTAACACAAGATCCTATGTTTGTTTTCAATATTGGAAAGTTATCTTTCACACCTATTCCAAAGCCCTACAACTAATCTAATGTAGGTTTTCTACCAGAAAATGTAAAATTATTGTCGAATCAATTTTAGTTTAGCGCTTGATTTTTAAGGTTGTTGTTACTCAAAAGGAAAATGGCGTGGACAATATGATGTTTTGACCGACTCGAAAGTTATGCAAATACATGAATATCCAATCCTTTCATTTCAATGAAAGCTATGCAATGAGAAGGAGAAAACATTCATCATTCCAGATGCACAATGTCCCAAAATGCCAAAAAACATGCAATTCTACTACTTCAAATGCAAGCTAGTTTCACTAGCCCATTTATCTTCTTTGTTTGATTATTATGTATACAGAAAGTAAATACAAAACCTTCAATGCTCCACTACTTTCAATCAGGAGAAAGAGTCCTATGCAAATGCAAAAGACACGAAGCAAAAGGGATACAAACAAAGCATGCACTCAAGGTTGTGAGGTATGAAAGAAAACAAGTAGAAACTTGTTCTAACAAGCAAGAACACCATCAATAATTCTACAACCAATCAAGCATTAGTGGAACACAAATAAAATGTAGAGAAGAATCCAAGAAAAGACAGGGAGAAAGAGAAATCACTCAAACCTGTCCTGACAAAAAGCAGCCGGAAAATGAAATTTCACATTTATGAAAAAGGTTTCAAGCTCCAAGCAATACAATAGGGAGTGATAAGCATCAAAAACCATTAAAAACCAATCCAAACAACTTCACAAACCAACCACAGACTCTGGGTAAAGATCTCTGCAAAAAAGTTGCAAAAGAAGGCAAAAACTCTCAAAAAGAGACTAGCGCTCCCCCAGAAGGATGTACAGAGTGTTGCAACGCTCCCTAAGACACTGTAGGGGAGCGTTGGTGCTTTGGTATGGCCTATAGGGGGGCGTTGGTCCTCCCAGACACTCAGAAAAAGAGCCAAAAACCATGCAAAAACTCACCCAGAATGCATGAAAATTGGTGAAATTGCTAGTGAAGGTAGGAGAAGATTAATGGATGATGAACAACTAGGAATTGCTTGGTAAAATGACCTCAAATATCAAATGGAATAGTGCATATATCTTTGAATTCCTTACAACATCTTTCGTACAATCAGATAAAGGAGAAAGCAGTAAATCGACTCCAAATCTCAAAAGAAGAAGAGTGACTCAAAGTAAAGAATAAAGAGATGTCACAAACCTGAAAAAAGAATCATGAATTCTTAGAAATCAATTTGTTGGAGGCCAAAACAAAGACACACTAGGATGGTGATAACCCTGAGCAGAAGAAGCAACAAAAATTAGACTCTGAGATCAACTCCTAAAAGAGTTTTGAGAAGAAAAACACTAGCGCTCTAGTGTCAAGGGCACCAGAGCATTACAACGCTCTATGGAAGCCTACAAGGGAGTGTTAGCACTCTGGTAGTAGAGGCAAGGGAGCATTGGCCTCTTAGAACTCAAAAATTTGCCCAGAAATAAAAAATAAAAAAAAACTCAAGAAAATCCAAAAATCCAGTGTGTATGGGATGAATCAAAAGCCAACAACACATCTAAGAATCAGAAACATAGTATGAAGAAGATATAAAGGTGAGAAAAGGTCGAAACAAGACCAAGGAAGGAAACCAAAACTGAAATCTTTGGTCCCCAGTGGAGTTGCCAATTTTTGTTACAAAGAAATTCCCCTGCGGACAAGTGGATTCCCTCTTGGGCTCTAGACTCATAAGACCAAGACAGAAAGGGTGCTAACGTTAGCCATTGGAATCCTTTTAAACCTAGCTAAACTAATGTATAGAGAAGAGGAAGAAAGGTGTACCTTTTTAACGATGTTCATCCTCACACAGTCCGAGTTGAGCTTTGGTCCCCAAGCTCCTTGATAAGTCCTGCAAAACAAACAAAGAAATAACAAGCTTCCTATTCTACTAAGATTAGCTTGAAACCAGATCTATCTAATAGAGACAAGTTCATGTAGAATAAACACAACCTTGAAAGAAACAAGACAAGAACATATGTATATTAATGAGAACAATAGAGAATACTTACAGACCTTTGATGAAGGTGCAGCAACCTCTCCCAGCTCTCCTTGTCCAACCCTTTTCTCAAATAATCCACACAAAATGATGATGCTTCAATGATATCTCCCTTATGAGATCATAAGTTTGATGCCTTCAATCTCCCTCCCTCCCTTTCACCATGAGGAGGCCTCCTTATAAACGCTTGGAGAGGCCTAGCCACTTAAGAGATTCTTGGGATAGGTTGAGGATCCTTCTCCTTTAGTTGTGGATATTCCCTAAGATTGAGCCTTGACCTCAGATTTGAATCCAACCAACTCCAAAGATGAGGGGGATTCTTCCCTGATTTTCCTCAACAGTCCAAAATTCACTCAAAAAGGGCTAGTGCTCCCTCAGAATGGGGCACAGAGCGTTGCAACGCTCCCGCAAAAGAGGGTATAGAGCATTGGCACTCCCTGACAGTGTATAGGGGAGTGTTGCCTTCCAAAATTGATTTTTGAGTGGTTTTTTCCATGGCAAAAGACTTGTACTCTTTGTCAAATGATTTCTCCTCTTCAAAACTAGTCTTTTGAGGTGTCTTTTAAGTGTTCTTGATAATGTTGTCTGGGACACAACATAGGCAACATGACAGTATGATATTTGTGACACTTGTGACATTGATTATGACGACACTAGGCCATCATCGTAATGAGTAATTTTGATGTGTAACAATAGGAATCAAAGCTTCCTCCAATTCCTTGAGTCGGTCCTTCAATCTGGAATTCTCAGCCTCAATGCCTCCAATGGAATCATCAAGAGCATCTTTGGTTTCTTTGTGAAGTCGATATATTTGGGATGGCCGCATGTTCCTAAGGTTAATCTCTGAACGAGATTTCTCTTTCTTATTTCTTACATCTCTTTTTTCAATAATTAAATTTTTAGACTCACTGTAAAACAACACTCTGGAATACATCTTCGTCAAAAAAATCAGTCTCAGCTATTTCAATTGGGGGACTATGGTGGATCGCATCCCCGCACTGATCAACGTTGTGGAATATGCTATCCAGATCAGTCTCAAGTTTTGTGTCTTCACTTTCAATTTCGGGCTCTTTTGCTTTCCCTACAAACATTTTTTCTCTTCTTCCTCGCAGGAAGCCTGTGAGAACTATCAATTTTACCGCGAGGAGGGTTCTTATCTCCTCCTCTATTTGAAGAATTATGGGTTTCTTTTTTACTAGGGTGGGTCGTTGGAGTGATGCTCTGGGATGTCGTACTCTTGGGAGTGGCAGTCAGGGATTGAACACTCTTCTCACCGGGGCATTTTCCCTGTTTTTTGTACAATTTAGTGGTGCTTTTCAATGTCTCTAGGTTGCCAACGTCAGAAGCAAGAGTGTTGTTGTCATTGTCTATGTCTTCGTTCAAGCATGTCTGGATAAAAGAATTGTTGAAGCCAACTGCTAGTAAATGTTCTAAAACAATCCCATTAGGGTCGAACCCTCTTAGCCTTTCAACATATCTTAGGTTCAAGTTGTTGAAATGTCCTAGAAATTCGTCAATTTTGTTGACGTTCCTGAACACGAAGTCTCTGACTTTCCAAGGTAGAGAAATGAACTATTTTTTTCTCTTTTCATGGAATAAATGCAACCAGTAGTTGTATTGCCTTGTTATTTTTGTAACAAACATTATATGTGTAATGTGACATGGAAGGAAAGTAGGATTTTCCTTGGAGCCAAAAATAATTATCACACTGTAATTCTCCATTTGTTCAAGTGTCCCCTTCCTGTCCAAAAACTTGGTTGCATGGCCAAACATGCGGGGAGCATCCTTTCCTAACAATAAATCTTTGAAAACTGAGACAAAGTCATTAAAAACCTCATAAAAATAATGGGAGGCCTTGTGCCTCCACAAGGTCTGGTACTAGAAGGTTATTGGGTCAAATTCACAGTTTACCTTCTTGGACACAGACAGTTTTGGAAATGGACAACAATGCACTATTGTGAAAACCAAGTAGGATGACATATAAAATTTCTTGTCCTCTATGAATCGTGACAATTGGGAACATATTTCAATGGAAATTAACTTCCCCCAATAAAAAATGGCTTGTTCCTTGAATGTGAAATACAAAATATAAAGAATCATGTGAGAAATAATTGTTGTGGATTCCTATCCCGTTATTCTTGTAAACAACCAGGGAATTTCCCAGAATGGATTTCTAAATGAACTAACCTGCAAGCTTGTGATATCTTCAGGAACTGTCATCGGGTCGTCTAGGAACTCCGGTGAGAGGTCCAACCCTTTATCATGTTTTCTTAGGAACTGCTTGCAGTCTTCTCTTCTGAAGGTCAATGTTGGCTCCAACAATCTTAACATCTTGTAGAAGACCTAAGGTGACAAAGAAACAAGAGAGTGGTCCCGCAGTGGAATAATTCTTTGGCCTGAAATATATCTCTTGGAACACTAAGAAACCACCTCCTTACAATCAAAAACTTTAGGGACACAGCCTACACGAGCAATTCCAGAGGTCCAAATTACTTTGTTCTGGGTGGAAGGGGATGAGTAGTAAGAGTATGCCCTGGACCACTAGAAGTTATGGTCCTCACGCCCGAATATGTTCAGTGTATCTCCATAGAAATGTTGTCGAGTTGGTGCCATAAGTTTATGAGAATGTATGTTTGCTCTAGACGATGCTTGAAATGAAGAGTTGGAGGGGATTATATAACCCTTCACAAATGTTGGTCCAATGTGTGTGAATGGGAGATCTCCTCGAGCCTTTCGCTCATTAATGACAACTTCTACGATTGTTGCATGAATATATGTTAGCATTAAAGCTTAGTAATTGCATACTTAGAAGTGAAAAGGTGGTGGGTATAGCGAAGAGAAATTGAGGATTAGAGGTTTCGTGAACTCGCCAACCCGACGACCCGCGAAAGACGTTCCATGATGTTTGAAATGAACACTCGAAAGAGATAATATAACCCTATGTAAATCTTGGCGTAATGCGTATTAATGGAAGATCGCCTCGAGCCTTTCACTCATCAATGACAATCTTTATGATTCCTACATGATGAGTTGTTAGCATTAAGCTTACTAATTGCATATTTAGAAACAAGTGCGAAGCTGGGGGGGATGGGGAAGAGAAATTAAGGAATGGCTAAGTATGAAAAACGGTTAGACGGGCTTCAAAATAGGGTTACAAGGGATACTCAAGAGAGGTGAGGGCCCAACGGTCAAATTGTATGTCTCAAAAATTTTGAGTGCAAAACGTGTAAAACGGAAGAAGGCATGATGGGGCAGTCCAGCGGTCAATTTGTATATCGTGGAATTTCGGGTGTCGTTTGTAGGTCGCGGAACAATGGAAGCACAATATTGAGCCCGCCTGCCCGGGAACCTGCAATCTAAAAAGTGGCTAAGTATGGAATAGGGAAACGGTTGGTCGAACTCGTTTTTGCTAATATATTTAAATTTGTAATAGATATCCCATTACCTAGCAAGATATTTTATGCATGTTTCTGGACAAGTTGTGTAGGTATAGTCATTGTGATTGTCTCCTCAAGGATTTTACTCATTAATGACAATCTTAACATTTGTTGCATGGTAAGTTGTTAGCATTAAACCTCAGTTATTGCATACTTGGAAAGAAGTGTGAATGTGGCGGGCACAAGAAACAATGATTAGGAATTGGAGATTTCGTGAACCCACCAACCCGACAACCCGCGAAAGAGATTCCAAGAAATGGCCAAGTATGGAAAGCAAACGTAAGGGCTTCAAAATAGGGTGACAAGGGTTCCCCAGGAGACGTGAGGCCTCGACGGTCAAATTGTATGTCTCAGAACGTTTGAGTGAAAAATGTGTAACACGGAAGAGGGATGATGTGGGATTCTGGCAGTCAATTTGTATATCATGGAAATCTGGGTGATATTTGTAGGTCACAGAACAATGGAAGTGCAATCTACAGCCCACCTACCCGGGAATCCGCGATCAAAAAAGTGGCTAGGTATGGAATGGGGAAGCAGTCGGTCGGAGTCGGGATATAAAAGCATGAGTGCAAATGTGAACTTGTGAGTCTGCCAACCCGCGCAGTTAGAAATTTTCAGAAAAAACAACTAAGTGACCAGAATGAGAAAGTAGAGGGGAAAAAGAAACGAGAATTTGGTTAAGTATAGAAGAGGGAAAAGAAGGGCTAATATATTGAAATTTGTAATAGATACCCCATTACCTGGCAAGATTTTTTCTGCATGTATCTGGACAAGTTGTATAGGGATAGTCAGTGTGACTGTCTCCTCGAGCCTTTTTCTCATTAATGACAATATTTACGGTTTTTGCATGATGAGGTGTTACCATTAAACCTCAATTATTGCATACTTGGAAAGAAGTGCGAAGGTGGCGGGCACGGGAAACAACAATTAGGAATTGGAGATTTCGTGAACCCGCCAACCCGACGATCCGCGAAAGAGATTTCAAGAAATGGCCAAGTATGGAAAGTGGTTGGAAGAGCTTCAAAATAGGGTGACAAGGGTTCCCTGGGAGACGTGAGGCCCTGACGATCAAATTGTATGTTTTGGAACTTTTGAGTGCAAAATGTGTAACGCGAAAGAGTGGATGATGTGGGATTCTGGAAGTCAATTTGTATATCGTGTAAGTCTGGGTGTTGTTTGTAGTTCACGGAACAATGGAAGTGAAATATAGAGCCCGCATGCCCTGAAATTCACGATTGAAAAAGTGGCTAGGTATGGAATGGGGAAGCGGTCAGTCGGAATCGTGATATAAAAGCATGAGTGCAAATTTGAACTCGTGAGTCGACCAACCCACGCAGTTAGACATTTTTGGAAAAATGACTAAGTAACCAGAAAGAGAAAGTAGAGGGNAGAGAGTGGGAAAATATAAAAGTGGAAGGCAATTTTCGTAAGCGGGAATTGGTCTCAAACAAGCCCCATTGTTGGAAAATCATCATTTTCTAGTCCAATATTTTATCCACTTACTTGTTTTCTATTGTGCTTGTACCATTAAAAAGGGTGTGAGAAAATTCTTTGTTGAAGATTTGTTTTTATTGCAACTTGTGCTAGTAATTGTGTTCTTGATACATTATTTAATGCCTTGAAATATTGTTTTAAGTATTAAACTTCTTGAATGATGAGTTGTTAGCATTAAAGTTTAATAATTTCATATCTAGAAATAAACTTAGTGTATTGTCAACTTGACCGTAAGTATCACAATGATGAACTTGAATTTTAATATTGTGGTTGATTTCATAGCCCCATTTTACTTCAGCTACCATATATCATTTTTTTTTTCAAAATATTTGTGAAGAAGAAATTTGGTAATTTCATTAATAAAGTAAAAGTGCTCAAATAGAGACTAGGGAATCGACAACTAATAAAATGTTTCCTTTTGGAGTAAAGGAATCAAGGAAGCGAAAGGGAAATAAGAGATCGTTTTCTCAGCAAGGTTGATATGAAAATGAAACTTCTTGGATGGGGCCCCAACACCCGCATCGTGAATTAGTGTTGCTATGTTCTATCTGCATTACAAATAGAATTAAATGTTGGTTTGAAACTGTCTGAAATTCATTTATGTTTCCATAGAAGCCTCATGTGATCTGTTAAGAACCAAATATCAATATAGCCTAGAAAAACCTCAGAATAAGTACTCAACACCTTGAAAAATAGATAATTTCAGATAATAAGCCTCTTCGAGGGGGAAACCTCCTTTTACCCCACATAAATGTTCAACTACAAGATGATTCCAAATGAAAATGTCTCCTTGGTATATATAGGAGACTAGGAGGTATAATTACAA
>SNQJ01S0150949.1:0-23160 GCA_010110895.2 Picea sitchensis
CAAGGAAAGAGACGAATTTTGAGTGTTTTTATGTTGTTCAATTTGTCTTAGAGAATCCATATTTCTCCTAGAACTCTTTGAGCATTCATAGAAAGTGTTGAACCTCTCTCCTCTTCAGAATTTCAACAATCAAGTCTTCATCATTATATTTCCATTTTTAGACTTTTTTAGAAGAGAGAAAGATTTGTATTTGGGGGACTCAAGAGCCCTCCCAAGGAGGAAGAGGGGACTCTTAAGTCCCACTTTTCTCCTAGGTGTTATCAATATGAAGACCACTTTCCATTGGTAGCCATCCCTTTGTCTTATTTCAAATTTATTTTTGATGTTATATGCATTCTTAGTTTAGTTTTTATACCTTTGTTGTTTATTTCTTATTTTCTATTTAGTTGAGCCACTTATCAACGAACAAACTGTTGTGTTTTCTTGTTGGCCTAACTATATAGTCAAGGGACCTCTTTTTTCTCACCCATGTGGAAAAAGAAACCCAACATATTGATAACCATACTCGATATAAGGATCCAATTCCTCCCTAATTAGGATATTAAATATTTCATTCTCACTTTCTGGTGTTTGTAGGGTCCAAATTTGACCTAGCCTACCCTTCAAACACTACAATTTAGCCTTGAGTTGATATAACTCATTTCTAATTTTTGGCCCACCATTTCTCTATGTGTGCATGTGTATAGGGTAAATAGATGTGTGGTCCATGTGAAAATGTGCATTGACTCGTCTGTCCATTCGAGCAAACCGCTCCCTATGTGCCACTGTCTGTAGAAAAAGCCACACAAAATCTCTTTTCCACTTGATTGTAAGGGATTTTGAAGATGGTTTGTCCAATAGCTTATATTTATTTTATGCACTTTGTAAAAGCCACAAAAATTATCCTTCGTATTCATTTTTGCATAGATAATTAGTCACACATAGACATCTAGGGGGATTAGAATGAACCATAACATCTTTTATTTCCTTGGTTGCCACGTGGATGGCTTAAGTTTAGCGTTTGAATTCCAAACATTGAAATGTTTACTTTTGCAAATCATCACATTAAATCAGGACTAGAATAATATTTCGACAATCTTGGAGTATGCTCTCTCCTTGCATCCTTGTGTGGCCTTGGAAATAAAAAAAATATATATTACTTAAATAAACCTTCATCTCCCTTCAAAATCATTCATTTTAGGAGAGACCAATGCCTCTTAGTTTTCTTGTTAAAACATAATCTAAAAGATTTGTAAGGGCCCGTTTATTCCCACATGTGCACAATCTTAGGATAGTTTCAATTGTTTAGAGAAAACAACCTAGTAAGTTTAAAGGATTTGTAAGGGTCCATACATTCCCACATGTCTACAATATAGGAATAGTTTCAAAGATTTCTTAGATTATATAACATTGTAGGGAGATTAAAGCTCAAGAGTAAGGACCCACATGTCCACCGTGCTAGTTACCTAGGTATTTTCCATTTTTGCAAGGATTTTTTGTGAAATTTTGTAAGTTAGAAGTAAGCAAGATTCGTAAAGGACTAAGGGATTTCCACATGTTAAAACTTTTCTCACTAACTTATTGAAAATCATTACACTCTTTCACTTCTTGCACACAACATCACCACATACTCAAAAGGTTGTTATTAAATACTTGAAACAATAGTATGCTCTTCTCCCCGTAAGTGATCTGGGAGGATCAGAAGGGATTCATTTGTTTATTAAAAATATTTTGTTCACCTGATTTTTAATCAACAAGGTTGGACCATGACCCCAACCTCATATCCCACTTTCACATCCTAAAAGTAACCATTAATCAACAAATATTTAACCTCCACAGGAGGAACACAAAATAAAATTGTAGCCTAAGTTATGATTTTGGGGATAGGCATCCAAATAACTCCTCGTTATCCTTTTTCTCATTAAAAATTAGAAAGTTGCGAAATAGGGTACCAAAATCCACCCAATCAAGCATTCCTACACCATAAGGCAGGGAGACACCCATGAAGGGTCGAAGGATGAGCTCCATTTGTTCTGTGCATGCCTCCTTATGTTAGGGACCTAACCTCCCTAACCCCTCATGTAGGAAGAATAATGTATTTTCCATGTAATAAAGGACAATATTAATAAGGCCTAGTAATAAGGAAGAATACTTCAAATGTAAGAAGACCTAATAGAAGATTCTGTTCCTCTAGATTGTTCTTGTGGTAGATAAATTTATTATAAATAGGAATCAAGGGAATGAGATTCTTTGACTGGAGAATTATTGTAATAGAGATCTTCTATGTTGGAGGTTTCCCCCTCGAAGAGGCAAGTGAACATTGTTTCCTTGAAATAAAGGTATTATTGTGGTGTTGTGGTTCCATATAATTTGTTGTTCTGCTGTTATTATCTACTATATATTCATTTTATGTTGATATTCCACTATTATTCTCTATAGTATTTCTCTTTTCTACTATTATAATAGATCTGGTACCTAACACCTTGGGTCACCCAACCCTTGGAAAGAATCCATCTTGTGACCCATTTATGAGGCCGAAAATATGAATGACGTACTAGATTGAGGTAGCTTAGTGGCCAGTTCTAGGTTTTATTTACCCTAGTGGAAATTGTGGGATGCAATCATACCTTAGTCAGATTTTGAATGATTGTTGGGAAATATCGCCATCTTTTTCAGGATATGCCCCCTTCACCCCTCATTATAACTGATTATTCATACTTTCACTAGCTCCTCTTTTGGTGGATTCCTGCCCCATTGTTGAGTTCTTTTGGAAGTCCCGATACTTTTTGAGGGGAAGGGCGATAGGTTTGTTAGGACACATGAAATTTATTTAATTCATACACACATAAAAAACCATCAACCATCTTACAATGTTACTTACTTTATGTATTATTGTGACCATTTGATTAGATACAATTTTTCAATACATTGTTGAGACAGTTTACAAAGAACTTGTTCCATAATTTCTTCTCACCACCACTTGCAAACATTCACATATAGTCCAAGATAATAGGGGAACCAAAACATCCCCGCCATTCTAGACGTTCGAGAAACCTCCCCCCAATTTTGGGAGGTGTCCCCAACTTGGCTAACACGTCAACACAACCATCACATACACCAATAAGTTTCATGGTTCTAGGATCAACGTTTCTTGGCACCAATAGTAAAAAAAACTCACCTACTAGTACTCCACCACAAGGAGGTAGAGCCCAAGCTTCTTCATAAGGTACAAGCTCCCAACCATCCTCACAAGGGAACACTCCTCCCCTTCCACACACCATGGTAGGCACCACCCCTGCTATGCCATACTTAGCATCACTCAATATCCAAGATTTAACCAAATTGATGAATGATCCCATATTACACGACCCCACTTGGTCGAATATTTCCACCAAGTTACCTTCCAATATCCCTAAATTCGAAGGAAAACTGGGAGATGAACCAACTAACCACATCATGTATTTCAATTTATGGTGTTCTTCCAATAGTATTGTGTAATATTCCATTTGTTTAAGTTTATCCCAAATAACCCTCACTGATCCTTCTACCAAATGGTATGTGGACATGAAATCAAGGTTTCATATGACCTTTGAGTCATTGGACAAAATCTTGCTATCATTCTTTCAATTACTTGTACGTCATGACACCCGTTTGGAGATTCTTTCATAATATAAACAAACCACTATTGTTCATATCACTGACCATATTCATGAATGGCGTCGACGAAGAAATATTTCTAAGGATGATACTACCCCACAACAACAACTAGATTGGTTTCTCAAATATATAGTCCTCGTTATCTCCAAAGAAATGGCCACAAATTTCCCTCAAACTGAAGATGAAGCCATCACAAAGGCTGAATAGTTTGAACTCATTTATTCCCAATCAAGGTACCTCTACTTTGTTCTCCCAGATGCTCCTCATCCTTTACCTTTTCTTCAAGAAAAACCTAGAACGTTTCACATTGTTGATGGGTTGACTTGGTCCATGGCCCATACTCACCCATATGATCAATCAGTACCCACATTTGGGGTCAATCAATACCAACCACCATATGGAGGACACCCATACAACATTCCTCACCGCTTCAACCACCATTCATGGTACCTCCTTCTCCCACCATGAGAGCGCATGTACCTACATACCCCACCCACCCAGTGAAAATACCACATCTCGACCCACCACTAACCACATCATATAATCCCAGCAATAGTGGGGGCACCTCCACATCATACAATCAAACCACTGGCCCACCACATGGAAAAAAATAGGTAGGGGTAAATTTTATCCAACCCACTCCTATTCAATAAGTTCAAGATTTTGAATAATTGAATATAGAGAACCCCTCTCATCAACCCAACCAAAAGCGGAGAAAGGGAAAGAAAAAAAACCATGGCCAAGGGGGAAACCCCCAAAAACATAATCCTCCAACTGGGGGCAACCAACATCAAGCTAACCATAAACCCCAAGGGAGAAATAACAATGGTCAACCATGCCAAGGCAGAAAAAATAATATTCGAACCAATTTCCCTTGTGTATTATGTAGTGAAAATGGCCATTACACTCATCATTTCCCCCAAATCATTGATTACAAATGAATGAAGGAAGCCATGAATAAAGCACAGCCTCCCACCCCTCAAGGGACACAATAGGTACCTTCCAACTATATGCCTCCCCCACCACTTGTGGTCTTGCAAAACTCGATCCCTGACCAAGGTGTCATTAACATGCAACTAGAAAATTCCCCTTGCCCACAATAAAGGGGACAGTTCCCTCAACCAAGGCAACCACAACCTGGTACTAAAATAGATCGCATCATCCTCCTTACTACTGAGGATGAAATTATCTTATAAACTTGTAGTCACCAATACAATACGCCTCATGACCCTTTCCCAACTACATATGAATTCCCCCCAATTACCAAAAGGACAACCTTTGAAAATTCCTCTCCCTAATACTGAAGCCACCACCTTGATTCCTCTTGATTTCTGTGCAGAAATGTACATAACCCTCATGTAACACCTGCACATAGCTATAGCCTTATTGACGATCTAGCATAGTCACTAGCTGCAATGTCAGTACTATAGGTTCTCCAGACTTTCCCTTCCTAAATAAAGGATTTGCTTTCATATTTGGGTGCAATAGACCCTATAGACACTCGTCTAATCACTTTCGAATTAGACAAAGAAGACCCATCCCTTCCATAGTTAGTCACTTTCCAAATTCTCCTCAATATCAAGAACATCATCATTCATCATTGTATGATTGACGAAGGGAAATATACTTGCATCATGTCCAAAAGTGTGTGGGAACAACATGGATCACCCGATTTAGTTCCCTCAACCATTACCCTCAGAGCCTATGATGGTCGGCCATACCAACCAAAAATCCTCTATCAAATCGTTCCAGTAGAACTAGGAGGCAAAAAAATCCTTATTGACATTGAGGTCATTAACACCCAACTGGATTACAATACCCTTTTTGGATGTAGCTAAATGTTTAGCATGCAAGTTGTAGCCTCTTCAGTATTGTGAACCATGCTCTTCCCCTACAGTGAGAATATTTTTACCATTGACCAGTTAACCGACTATGAGCCTAATCATTCAAGTCACATAGATAACATCCTCCCACTTATCTGAGCTAACGCTAATCTTTCACTAGTTTTGGAAGTCAAACCAGGGATCTTCCACACCCCATCATGAACTGGTTCATACCAAAGGAATCCCCCTTCCCCCCCAATCAAAAACACATCCCAAGTATGCATTATCACTTCTGATAGTGTCAAAATTATTGATGAACCCCCCCTCGAGAGAACACCCCAAATCCCATTCAAGGACAATACCTCACCTCCCTTTCAGGGTGAATCACCCATTCCATAAAAACCACCCATGACATGCCACATACCTATTTGAAAAATGGTCCCACTGGACATCACACAAATCCATTTCTTTTACCCATCACCCGATGTAACAACATATCAGGTAGCAACTACCCTCACATTTCCCAACATGGTGTTCACTATATCTGTATGGTATCTAGAACCACCATGTATGGTACCATTCCCATCACTCTCACCACCACCCGAGATTTTTCCCATGCAATCAATGGCTCAAATGCCAAATCTTCCTACCAGTCACGTATTTGGGGGCATTGATACCAAAAACAGAGGTCAATATACTCACAAAGGGGGGAACTCAACTACCAAACAAGTAAATAGGAATACGAAATACCCAACCCCCCCTTCCCCACCTTGATTCTCATAACCATGGGAAATTTTCACTACCATTGGACATCCCACTAATCTCTGCCCCACTTTTCCCAAGTTATGGAATCTTATTCCACTTCCCACAATAACATAGTTACTGCCTACACTAGTTGCCGCACTTGTAACCACAAAAACTTCTTCATCCAAACATAATGGTCTTAGGACTAAAAATTCTTGCACCATCTGATCATAGTATGGCCATTACACTCACCACTTCCCGGATCTCCCTCAATTTCGAGAAACCATAGAAGCAGTGCATTAAACTACATTGACTACATCCTTGAAAGCACCCCCAACCACAACAATAGTTACTAATGCATGTGACTCCCTTGTGCATTATGTTAACAACCATACCATTTCACATATTTGTTCCCTCTCATTGTTGCTTCCCGAGTTAGACATATGGCCACCTAGACAATGGTCATACCTCCATAAGTGGATCACACCATACCAAGACTTGACCCCTTATTTTTTAGCCCAATGGACATACCCATAACACCACCATCTGAAAAATTCTCGTCGAATCCACCAAATTCTCATGTAAGTCCCATTCATGAGATAATCCCTCCCCAAATTCCCATGCACCATACTTGTATATGGATATTTGGTTCATGTCGTCTAGTGAAACCCCACAACCTTCTCCCACCGGTCCATCCATCTTGGGCATCATTGATGATCACTCACCATCATCTCATACACCTTCCATAGATGATACTCTCATTACTGACCCGAGTCTCACTCAAGACACCACTCTGTCTACATCCTCTACCCATACCACCTTAAACCCATTATATTCCTTCATTTTTCAATCAGATGAAGACATTTTGGAAGATCTATCCACACCAAAATTCCCATGGGATTCCTTTCACCACCAATCCTTCTTTTTATCCCACAATGCATTTCAACCACACTTAAACACTCTGGTCTGTGCAATTGAAGATAAATATTTGATTCCTCCTAGTCATGTCGATTGGTTCAAAAAACCAATCTTCGCACCTAATGCCTTTGAAGAAGGGAATATGGAAAGTATCTCCTACATGATCAAGATAGATATCTCTATCAAACCCAACATCATTGAATAAATCACTCTAGGTTCTACATTCTCTCCCAAAAAAATCACAACATACAAGGCCTTTCAAGAGTTATGAGATGTTTTCACATAGTCTTACATAGAAATTCCTATATTAAACCCCACCATTATTGAACATTTTATTGACACATGTCCCAATGTTTCCCCCGTTCATCAAAAGTATCACTCCCTTCACCCTTCTAAATCCATGGATATCAAATCCAAAATCGATAAGTTGTGTGTTGCAGGGTTAATCTATCCAATTTCATACACATCATGGGTCTCAAACCCCATCTCTGTCAACAAAAAATAGGGAACCATTAGGGTCCACACTGACTTTCATGACCTCAATCAAGCTTGTCCCAAAGATAAATTTCCAACCCCATTCATCGACCAAGTTAATGATGCCTGTGCCAGTCATGAGACCCTCTCACTCATGGACAGGTTCTTTGGCTATAACCATATTCAAATTCGCCATGCTGACTAATACAAAATGAAATTCACAACACCATGGGGCACCTTTTCATATCATGTTATGCCCTTCTGACTCCAAAAAGTGGGTGTTACCTTCGAACTAGCCATGAGATATGCATTTCACGATATCGCCCACATAATCCTTTCTTACTTGGATGACCTCACTACTCGCTCCAAGAAGTGTTCCCAACACCAAAGGATTTACAACTCATTCAAATGCTTTTGTAGATACAATATTCAATTAAACCCTTTTAAATGTGTCTTTTGTGTCATTGTTGGATGCCTATTGGCATTCATATTCTCCCAACAAGGAATCATCGTGGACCCCCTTAAGGTCCATGCCATTAATTAGATTCCTCCACCCAATAACTTACTCCAATTACAAAGCCTCCAAGGAAAAGATAATTTCCTATGGTGCTTTGATCATGACTATTCTATTCGCACCCATGGCTTCTTATGCTTACTAAGGTGTGACATCCCATTTCAATGGGACCAACATGCCCAAGCTACTTTTGACTCTCTTCAAGAAGCACTTAGTAAATCACCCCTAATAAGTCCCCTAGACTACGATAGGGATTATATCCTGTATCTTTCAGCCTTAGAGGTGTCAGTCACAGGAGTTCTAGTTCAGGTAGGCGATGACCAAAACAAGTTCATCATCTACTATATTAAAAAAAATCTCTCAAGGCCACCTCTCAAGTACAATCACGAAGAGAAACTCTCCCTAGTGGTTTTCTTCGCAGTTCAAAAGCTACATCACTATATCCTACTTTGAACTACCAAGGTCGTGGAAGACTCTGATCCTATGCAATACTTGCTTAGTCAACGCGAGATCAATGGAAAATTTTCCAATTTGATCGTCATTCTCCAAGAATACGATCTCGATTTCACCACTCCCAAGAGAAAAAAATCCCTTATCCTGGAAAACCTCATTCTAGACCTTACATCAAACTCATTGTTAGAAAAATAGGAACGCAAAGCAATAAAATAAAACAAATGCAGAAATAAAACACAGAAGATACATAATACAATAGAGACACATATATACATGGTTCACCCAGTGTGGGCTACATTCACCACAAAAATTTCTAGGTCCTTCCTTTTTATTATCCATCAAAATGAAAGGATACTACCTACAACACACTTGCAATAACTTTATCTTCTTTCTCTCATAGTATCCTCTCTTAGAATACAATATTCACTCACACATGCATAGCCACAATACAATTCGCTCATAAAAAAGAGTTTCCTTCTAGGGGAAAATAAATAAAAAACCTAACATAACTTCTACCTTCAAATCCACATCCTTATAATGAATGGTCCATATTGACTATGAAATTACAATATTTTACAAGGCAATTTTCCCAAAATTTTCCTCGGGGGCTCCACTCTCGGACCCCCTTCAATCTAGGGCTAGCCCTTGAACCCTCGATAGAAGGGGGATTGGAATACCTACATATAAATTAGTTTTATAATCAGGATCCACAACCAACACTCATCTGACCCCCCTGTCAATGAAAACTTCACGGATGAACATATCTTCTTGATTTCATCGGATGACCCGTGGTATGGGATATTCTTGTTTATCTTCGTACAAAAAAATTTGTCCCTCATATCTCCCGAGACGACCACCATTGTATCTGTCACTAAGCTTCCTTCTACCTCCTTATAGGATATATCCTCTATTGCAGGGGGGTAGACACATTTCTTTTTCATTGCCTCACCATTGAAGAGGAAGAAAAATTCTTCAATGATTTCCACAATGGGGCATGCATGGGTCACCTCTCTGGAATGTCCACTATTGAGAAAGTGGTTTGGAATGGTTACTTTTGTCCCACTTTGTTTCATTACTGCATCCATGCCATCAAGTGTTGTGAAAAGTGTCAATTATACACTCACAAAACTGAACACCACCTGCTCGTCTCTATCTCGTCATAACGACAGGTCCCTTTTGCAAATGGGGCATTGATTTCATGAATTGCAACCCCCGTCCAACAATGAGGACAAATATATAGTAGTTGTTATCGACTACTTCACAAAATGAGTAGAGGCCATGCCCACATTCAATAATACGGTCGACACGGCCACCCTCTTTTTTTTTAATGATGTCATTACTCATTTTGGAGTCCCTCTCCAACTAGCTTCTGACCACGGTAAACATTTTGAAAATGAAGTGTTCGTTGATTTATCCGCCAAACTCAGATTTACTCATGAGTTCGCCTCACTATACTACCCCCAATTGAACAGGAAGGTTGAAGCCATAAATAAATTCTTGAAAACCAAGCTCCAACACACTATCAATAAGCATAAGACCAACTGGTATCACATGCTATTCTCGAGCTTATGGGCATATCATACTGAAGTCAAAATGGCCAACGGTTTCACAATGTTCCATCTTGTTCATGGGGTAGAAGTTGTTCTCCCCATCGAATGTGAAATCCATACCCTATGTACTGTAATCGAACTTCTACCCAATACCACTCCAATGGAGCAGTGATTAGTCAATCTCAAATCTCTTGACAAAGATCCTTGATCCTCTTTACAAAAAAATGAAGTAGACAAAAAATGGTCCAAAGTCGTCTCTTATTGGAAAGTCAACCTTTGGTCCTTTACCAAAGGTGATCTAGTGTTGGCCTATGACATCTCCCATGACACTTTAGGCCATGGGAAATTTGAGTCCCTTTAGTGAGGACCTTTTATCATTCGCCACTGTCTCACTAAGGACGCCTACATCTTGGCTTACCCTAAAGGAGCTACACTCAAAGACCTTGTCAATGGTTTATACTTGAATAATTTCTACCCTTAAGCGTAGCCACTCTATGTTAGGTTCTTCTTGTACTTTCCTAGTGTTATTAGTCTTTTTTTTCAAAAAACAAAACCTATCACAACATAGGCCTAATCCTTTGTCTTTGTTTTGACAAATGAATCCTCCACCCTCTTGTTACATTGGGTACATCGATAGTGCCAGTCATTGTACTTAGAATCTTTCTTCAACATCTTGGACCCTTTACACCCCCGACCATGTACTACTCCACTCTAGCGATATATGTCTAGGTCCCACCACCAATAAACAAGTTGAGTATGTTGTTGTCATTGGCCTTCTCGAAGAAGCTAGTCACTACCATATTCGTCACCTGAGCATCCTTGTAGATTCCCAACTCATTGTCATACAGTTTAACAACATGTATCGTGTCCATGATCCATTCCTATATCGCAAGTATCTACAAGTTAAACTTCTCACTCAAAATTTTGAATCCATTACATTCACACACATACCTAAAAGACTAAACCAGGTCACAGATACCATGGAAAATCAAGTACTCAATTGGAATTTATCACATTAAACATACACATACACTTAATTTCAACATTTGATTCATATCACATCAAAATAAGTTAACAAAATCATAAAAGGCACATATACTCCAAAAACTGAAAACATCATCATAAAAATATATCCATATATATAAATGGTGACATCAATGTTTCATCCAAAATATACAATCTCCTTGGCCCCATGGTTGGGCCCCAGTATCATACATATTCCCTCAACATATACAAAATGAGAGTCATAACTCCTATACATTGTACAAAATGTGGACAAATCCCATACAACCTAGAGTTGGCACCTACGGTTCCCATAGCTCTAAAACATCACCAGATAGTGGGTCTGTCGGTGGATCTTGACTAGCCGGGGGATCTCCCTATCCACCACCCAAGGGAATCTCTCTCTTAGGGATGCGACCGGTCACCACTTCCCACTACACTATCTCCCATTGAACCAAGTATCGCCATCCATGATCCCCACCTACGCACTGCTCCAGCATCCAATCATCCTGGATATGCGACCATCAATCCTCGGGAACACCCTCCAACACTACCTCGAATTTCCTCTTTAGATCATCCATATCTCGATCCATGGTGGTCATTTCCTCCCTCAAAGGAGCATGAGATGGACCTGCCCTAGGGTCATGATAGTGGCGATGTTGCCTAGCTCTACCCTCTGCCTCCCGCTCCTCCTGCTCTCCAACACCAGCGAAGTCCATCTCCTGGTCATTTGGACCAACATATACAACATCACGCATAAAGATCCATTAATATTTTTTAATATAAAAAATCACAAATCGCAACATATTAGACATACAACACAAGACCAACATACCTCAATGATCCCATAACTCACTTGGTGACTGGATGGTGCTGAAAATATATCCCTGAATAAGGGAAATCCAGAATAGTCTACGAAGTATGTCTCCAAACCCCCTCAAAAGTGGGTGTAAAGTAATTCCCTCCCTCCCCACCCCCATGAAGATCCATTAATTGTACCCACCACATCAGTCGAGGGTCATGCATCGAAGGAGAATCCAATATCACCTGAGGGCGTAACATAATCACCCTCTCCAAAAAGAATGCACAAAGGACAGACCGAAATGTGAAACCCCCTATCATCGTAGTATCACATCTACCTAACTGTGCCACCATACATGCATGCATCAAGCGTGCCCATGCATACAACCACCCATCCATTTCCCTCTCTACAATCTCAAGGTGCACTCTAGAAATGCGTTGGGTCCCCAATGACCCAAATATCCTCACAACCATGACACAAAACTCTTGGGTCTCTAATGAATCAATTGCACCTATGTTGATAGACCACCCACTCATTGACCCCTCCCATGAGCAATGTCATCTCTCCATCATAGAAACTTTCACCCTAGGAAACATTCGAGGCTGGGTATCTAACTCTATCCCTCGAAAACGTAGCCCTGTGATGAAATAAATGTCTATGTTCACTATAATACAGAGCTCACGACCCTGCACCATAAATAGTTGTTGCTTCAAACTCCACATACCAATGTTGAACTATATGAGCACCTCATATGACTGTATCAGTGAGAAATAAAAAAATATCAGTAGGCCCACTCAGGCCAATCGACATTGAATATGGTGATCCTCCCCTGCTTCTCTACAAAGAGCATCCCAATATGTCTCTCTCCATTGGATAGGAAACCTGTCCTCATACGCCTCCACCCAATCCATAAATTGGAGTCAGTTCACATCATCAAGTACAAATCAAAAAATACTAAAACACTTCCCATTGCTCATCTATATCATTACACGAGCCTGTGCCTTTGTGTGATTGTTTCCTATATAGGCACACACATTCCTGCGACTATCCCACAAACAAATGCATTGTTTCCGTGCAGTTGTACTATAGATAAGCACACACAGTTGCGTGAATGTATCACAGAAAATAGCGCACAAATGCATGGTTGTTCTTCACACAATTGTGCCCAATTAGCATGGTTGTCCCCTTGACAATTGCGGTGTCATTCACACAAAAAATCCTCATCCACGGGCCTTCTTGCATGGAGGAAATTTCCACAGTCATGCACATTGTGCACGACTATAGCAATTAATTATGTGCAAAAGTGTCTGGCAACCCAATTTTTTACTGAGCGTGTCATCCTAGACACACATAAAAATGGTCATACGGCCCTCCATACATCCCCCAACCCAAAAAATACAAAAATAAACATATTCGGGACGTCTAGACCACTTACCAGACTCTCTCGCCAGTCGAAATAGTGTCCCCATGCTCTCATATTGATCAAGAATGCTCCAAAAACTCAACCTCAAACCTCAATACATGCAAGTACAAATGAGGTTTCATTATGGGAAGCACACCCATATATACGCCCCATTCTAAAACTTCACCACCCTCATTCATGAGCTTAGAAGCTCCATTTTTCACATTGTTCATGGCATAGAGATCCTGACTCTATCACCTACGCATTGACATCATTTGTTGTCCATTTTATTGCAAATCCACCAAACAAAAAATTCATCACAATACAAGAAATGGTTGAAGACAATACTAGCACAACACATCAATAAGCACACCTCAAGCATTTACAGAACCTATTCAGCAAGAAAACCTATGCAAATAGTCATTGAATTTCAGTGCAAATTTACCAAGTCTTACTTCCACACATTCGTGTTAGCCAACACAGAATTGCATGCACAAATTATGTAGACCATGCAATTGTCTCCACAAGAACCCATGCAGATGTGAAAATGGGGCATTAATGCATTTGGTCGGGCCTCAATCACTTCTAGGTCGAAGTGTACCATGACAAGACCACAAGATCAACCCAAAATATTTCCTTGGGGCTACTAAAAGGATGGGAAGCACCCTAAAAGGATTCCCATTCACACTATGAGCAGGCTAGTAAAAATCCTGCATTGGTCCTATAAATACATGACTAAGGTGTCCAAAGAAAGAGAATAATTTTGAGTATTGTTATGCTATTCAATTTGTCTTAGAGAAGCCATATTTCTCCTAGAAATATTTGAGCATTCATAGCAAGTGTTGCACCTCTCTCCTCTTGAGAATTTCTACAATCAAGTCTTCACCACTGTATTTCCATTTTTATCCATTGTTAGAAGAGAGAAAGCTTTATATTTGGGGGACTCAAGAGCCCTCCCAAGGAGGAAGAGGGGACTCATAAGTCCCACTTTTCTCCTAGGTGTTATCAATTTGAATACCACTTTCCATTGGTAGTTATCCCTTTGTCTCATTTGCAAATTTATGTTTGATATTATATGCATGCTTAGTTTAGTTTTTATTGCTTTGTTGTTTATTTCTTGTTTTCTATTTAGTTGATCCACTAATCAACTAACAAACTGCTATGTTGTCTTTCTTGCCTAACTAGTTGTTTAAGGGGCATCTTTTTTCTCACCCAATTGGAAAAAGGAACCCAACAGTCGCCAATATTGTTGGACATTTTTCTATTTTTGGGCCAAGGGGTCCTCTATTCAAACTCCCTTAAGTGAGGCATACTAGTCTACATCGATGGGTGAAGTATCCTTGATTTTCTCTATGAGATTTTCCTTGGAAGATATACATTTTTCTAGGAAAGAATCAAATTTGGTCATTCCAAAGATTTGTCACTCCTTTTTTCCTAATGGGATCAAACAAAATTTTGTGTGAAACCATTATTTGCAGTTGGATCAACCTAAGAAAGAGGTGCATTTATAATTCAAAGTTTGTGTGTGATAAGGTAATAGAGTGCTAAGTTATGCCTTGTAATGTAATTAATCATCCGACCTCCTCTGATCCTAAAAATTTATGAGGTTGCACATTCAAACTCAACAGTGGCCACCATGAGTATTATAACATCTTTGGTTTTAATACCCACAGATTATTATGTAATTATGTAAATGTGGTTTAGGCTATTGAGCCAATATTTTTGGGGTGAAGATCCTCTATTCATTAATATGGTTGAGTGTCGAACTATGTATTTTGTACATTGAAATAATTAATAAAAATAATAATCATTGGTTGCGGTACAATCAAGATGGTAATGACGAGTGGCTATGTTTCCACAAGAGAGGGGGATAAAGAGGGGTCAAAGGGGTTACCCATTTATATTAATCCAAGACATTTCATATTAAAGTTTACTACCTTTTAAATATCAAAAGAGATATTAAAGTGATATAAGAATGGTAGGCGGGAAAGGTCAACTCACTAATTTATAACAACATGGGATGAGTACAACCAATTTTTGGGAAATGTGAGAGTCAATCTTGCATGATAAGAAAAGGAAATTTGAGTTCCGTTTTTGGTCAAGTTTAAATGTTGGTTTTGGGAAGGAAGAGAAGAGCTAAGTTCTAGGAAAGAGAACCATCCATGGTGTATGTTAAAATATCCATGAAAGGGATGATGTTTGTGCCAAGAATTAGGATGTAAGCCTGTAATTTAATTTCTTGTTGAGGAAATGGATCAAGAGTCTCGAGAAGGATATTATGATCACTCCTTGAGAAAATGAGAGTTCTTGGAGTCCCCAAATATGATATTCCTAGCCATCAGAGTGTGTTGAAGCCCTAGAGAAAAGTGGGAAGGCCTGAGGGACTGTGTGGTAGGGAAGGGGGATCCCATTCCTTGGGTTGTGTAGGTTTAAGGGAAGAGCGTTGGTGGATTGGAAATTTTGTTGGAGTAGAACTTGGGCTTTGGGTTGCTGAAATGAAAGAGTGGATAGCTAAGAGGGTCGAACCTCCTTTTGGACTCATAGCCTTAGCTTGAGGTTGGCCTACTGGGAGGAATGTCCCTATACAAGAGAAGTTAACTCAGATTTGGATGAAATTTAAGGGGTGTTTCTGCAATCAAGAGGGATACAAGAATGTTAGTGAGGATGGCTAGATAATTTTTCTTTTGTTTTATGAAAAACACAAATTAGTGAATTTTGAAGATCTGGTCATAATCAGTAATTGGGGATCAGATAATTATGAAATATTTATAAATAGCTCAAAAATTAGGCATGAAGATACCCATTTGGACTCTTGGAAAAATTCAAAATGGTTTGGTGTGGATACACCCAAACAGGGAAA
The DNA here is from genome assembly GCA_010110895.2 of Picea sitchensis. Lineage (NCBI taxonomy): Eukaryota > Viridiplantae > Streptophyta > Pinopsida > Pinales > Pinaceae > Picea > Picea sitchensis. Next base: position 16,179 of record SNQJ01S0150949.1, read on the forward strand.
AATCCATTATTCTCGGGTGCATTTTGGGGATATCTAAAATATTTGGAGGAAAAGGGACCCCATATCACCAATCTAGAAAAAATTATTTATTCAACAGTTCATATGCTCATCAATCTAGACAACTTTGTATTTAGGGATTTTTTGTCAGTTTTGCTCCATTTAGGAGATAATGGTTTTTCACTAAAAATAAATGAAAAAGGACAAAGTTTACAAATACAAATTGATGCAGAAGTTGGAAGGAGAATCAAATATTGAATATGATAGTTTATGTGCATTCAGAATCATGAATAGTATCATCATCTGATATAATAATAAAAAAAAAAATTCCATATTTTGTTCTACAAGACGTAGAAGTTAGCCCTTTGGATTTTTTATACTAGTGAAGAAAGCAAAAAAAGGATGAAACAGTTGATTTTAGAGAGCCATAACTTTCATATCTGAAATCAAAATAAGGCATGAGTATAGCCATTGGAAAGGAAATCTAGAGGAAAACATGATAGAAGGATTTAGTTCTCTAAGGAAGCATCTATTTGTTTGGTAAATCTACATGAACAAGGGAAAATAAACTTTGTGAACCATGCAATTTCTCAATGTGAAAGTTTCCAAACAATGTCAATTTTGGGAAAACATTTCTATATAGGTAAAGGAAATATGTCACTATCAGGTAACAAAGAGCGCATATACTAATGATAGTGCCTATGTAGAGGTATAGAGGTGCATTTAGAGTGTGTCAACATGGAAAATAAATAGGGGTTGAGTTTTAAATAACAGGGTATTGTTGATGACCAAGGGAACACTCAAGTAGAGAATGTTATGTCAAGAACCTATTGATGGGATGATTAAGTACATTGGATTTTTCATCTTTCATACATCATGTTAATTATATGGAATTTTCTAGCTCCACAAAATCCTTGGATTTTTTAGGCATTGGTTTTCCAGTTGCAAAATATGGCTTTGATGTAATAGAATGTTGACACATAGTTATTCAAAAAGTTCCTATACTATGCAAGGATATTAATATTTATAAAAATGACAATATGAAATTGGGAATTTTTGTAGAGGTGTTGGAAGATTTATCAACAAAAATTATTGATGATGTAGGTTGTCTACTCTTGAATAAAGACAAGTTACAATAGGGGGGAGAGAAAGAACCTGATATTGTTGATGACATAGGTTATAAACAACATAGTCCATTTGAGTACTAAAGTATTTATAATTCCAGGTTCCAATGGACATGGAAGCAGGGACAATATTGTAGAGTTAGGTGAGAAAATAAAGAAATTGTAGAGGGAAGTGCATAACTACAGAGGAGGTAATGGAAAGTTGATAAGGGAGTCAGGAAGGGAAAATACAAGTTAATATTTAGTGGCTATAAAGTATGAATGACTTGCAAAGTAACATCAACAAGAATTCTTTTAGAAACATGAAGCCAATAGGTCAAGAGTGTCATCAATGAGAATAGGAAGGCAAGGTAAGCCTCCATATCCCTAAAGTTGGAAATGTAGTGATGACTGCAAATCTTGTTGCAAAACAAAACAAAGATCTCATGACATAATGAGTGACTCATAGGGATGGGTGAATCATCTCTAGGGACTAGTCTATGAGGAATTATAAGGGCTTCTAGTTATGAATTGGCAACTATGGATGAAGTATTCAAATAAATAAATCCACTTATGTTATCAGAGTGCATAGTGGAAGCAATGTACAGGTGCAAAGAATTAGAGGATAGATTACTGAAGGTTTATTCACTTGAAGGTGATAATATATAAATATAGAATTCCATAAGAATAAGTTTGGTAATGAGTGGAAATGACGGGGATTCATAGGGAATTACTCAATTAAGTGAAGAAAAGTATTTTAAAACTGAACAAAATCCAATGGACAACTAGAGATAATGACAATGGATATAATAATGTTAATTGTTAAGTTGGTTGGAAAATAATGCAGTATCAAGGTGATGGAATGATATGAACTATCTCATTACAAGGTACTAGAAAGTTATGGAAAGGTAAGGTTCGAACATAATTTCCTAGGTGGAATCATTTTCCAATAGGGAATATTGGTTGAAATTTCAAGATGTCCAAGAGGGGATTGGTTGGAAAATGTTCAGATCAAGAAACAACGGTGCACAAATGAGCATAATGATAGTTCACAAGGCTACATGGATATAGTTGGATTCAAGAACAACTACATGGAACAAAACAAGAAGAAACATATATGCATTGGAGTACATGATGGAAGTGATGCATGATGTATACAATGAAGTTAAAATGAATATGCATTAGTAGGAATGATGAGATTGAATGTTTGGTGCATATTGATGTGCATTAGTGCATGTGGTAATGCATGGACATGAACATGACATGCTTGTAGACTACGAGTAGTCTATTGTTATATATGAAATAATGGCATTATGCTAATTGAATATGACTAATGATGGATTATGTATACATGAAAAAAGATTATAAAATGGTTGAAGATGTTGATGGTGGTGTCACTTCATATGAAAACCATCTGTATGAAAAAAAATGAGGATGGTAAGAATGTTGATCAAAAGGTTAGTGAAGGGAGCCTGCAAGCTTCTACAAAATATCAGTGGATTGGTTAGCATCAAGTAATTTGATAACAACCATGCAAGTATGAATTTGGTTTCTTATGATGCATAAATTATTAAGGGGAATAAGGTAATAATTCCCACTCTAAATTTCAATATTTAAATTGATGGTACAGGTAGAGAGAATTGAGTATACAAATGTTGTTAATACTTGAAAGAAATTATAGGAAATTGAATTACATCGTATGTCATGTTGGTTATGAGATCATAACCAAGTCAAGTTAGGAGGCATACTCTACTATAAACATGAATTCCAATACAGCTAGCCATGTGTAAGTCCATGTTGTTGTTGTATATGGAAGGGATATAATGATATACACGTGCTCAATGGTCTTCCCTGTATAATTTATGTTTGGACTATTGGACAGTTGGTTTTCATTGATGTCAACCTTTGGAGAAGTCGATATGCCCCAAATTTGTGGTCAATATTGATGGTAATTTAGTTGTCATTAATGTCAATATAAGTTGTTGATGTCAACATATGTGATGGGTGTATTTGATGAAGTCTACACAAAGCTCGGAAGGTGTGTTTATGGAGCCCTAAGTTGATTGAGGAAAATGAGGTTGAAGAAAAATTCAAGTATATACAAAACCCTAATAAATGGATATTCCTCGTGATTTCATTTCCAATAGTAGGTGGTACACCACGTGGTTATTCACATTTGAAAAGATACGCCCTCTAGAAGTTGGAAGCCCCAAACAATTACAAGTCATTAATTAAACGGTAAAACAATTGTAACAAGAAATAATGAGTTGACCCTAAAATTAGGTAAAGGGTAAAAAATTCATTAATTAAAGGGTAAAACATTTGTAACAAGAAATAATGAGTTGACCCTAAAATTAGGAAAAAAGGTAAAACAATTACAAGTTATCCCCAAAAGAAGGCACTTGAAAAGTATAAATAAGGCACCTAGGAGTTCATTTTTTATATCAATTCAAGTGATTTTTATGTAAGGTAACCAAGGATATATGAGAAAAATTTTAGAGACAAGATGAAGTGAAGAAGGGACAAATTTCAAGGGAGGATGAAGTCTTGTGATGATGTGTTCTAAGGTATGTTGTTTAAAGGTCGTCTTACCATTTTTTCTAGAATGATTCAAATAGTGAAAATTGGAGGATGTTGAGAAGACATTTCAAGGTATCTGTAGTAAAAAATTCATATTATTGGTCGTTGTATGTTTGGTGATACACTCTATGGAAGATAGGGTTTTTGACTTGTCCTGAAGTTAGTCTCAAATAGGTTTTCCAGGTAAAACTGTCATAAATTCTTCATAGAGGATCCAAATTATGCGAGACCAATTTCATTGAAAAAAGTACAATACGTAGTAAGTTGTGTGTGAGTTTTAGAACCATATAGAAAATATTAATCATCTATCATGTTCTACGAGTTCACTCTCTAGAATAGAACAAAAATCAGGAAGGTTTTCCATTTTTTCTATAACTTGTGTTCTGAGAAGTTTCATCCCCTGAAATTTTTATAATATGGAAGAAATATATCATAGTATATGTGCTTAAACTTGCGTACCTTTATTCATTACATGTATGGAGTTATGCTTGTTTAAAGTTAGGTTTTTTGACTAATCCAAAAACTAGTCCCACGAGACTGAGGTAAATGTTGATGAAGATGTTATTCTTTTGTTGTTGAAGATGAAGAAGGTATGAGTGTATTTGATCCAATGCAAAAGTTCTATTATAGAATCAGTGGTATGTTTTTATATAGGTTATGTCTTGATGTTATGATATGTGCTTGAAGCATGTTTTGTAGATTTGGGCATATGCTTTGAGGCACAACTTGGATGTATGGTATGGTACAGGTTTTGGTACATGGTTGATGCATGGTATGGTACAGGTTTTGGTACATGGTTGATGCATGGTATGGTATAGGTATTTGGTACATGATTTGGTACATTGTTGAGACACACAGGTTGATGGTTGTATATCAATTACAGTGACAGAGATAGTGGTAGTTACAAGTTGATGTGATAGTTACAGTGACAAGTTGATATATCAGTGATAGTGGTAGTGGCAATATCAGTGGTAGTGACAATTTGAGTCTACACTTTTATTTCAAGGTGGCAGGATGGGGAAAGAAAAGGGGGTTGTAGCCTCCTTCCGGTTGGAGCCAGAGAACGCAGGGAGTTGGAGCTTCCTTCATGTTGGAGCCTATAATTCAAGGGCTCATACCCTCCTTCTAGTTGGAGCTAGAGAACATAGGGAGTTGGATTTTCCTTCAGGTTGGAGCCTCCTTCCATTTGTAGCTGGTAAATCAGGGAGTTTTATCTTCCTTTAGGTTGGAGCCTGTAAATAGGGGGTTGGAGCCTCCTTCCAATTGGTTCTGGAGAATTTGGAAGTCGTTTCTTCCTATGAATGTAATCTTGATATATATAAGAAATCATTCTACGGTTTTCTCCCATTTGTGTTTCCACATAAATTCTAGTGTATTGTGTATTTGATGTGATGTTGTTGAATGGTACTACTTATTGTTATATGCTCATGATATATTGAATGAAATCATAGATGATATATTGTTGATAAAGATCTCAATAGTAACTTACTAGAATATATCAATATTCTTTTTACATGGATTGTCAAATTGAGAATGGACAAGATGGTGGAGTTAGAAGAGAAGCACGATATGAGATGAGATACAATTACGATTCAACATGCAAGACAAATATTCTTTATTTCCACCCACTGACTCTCGAGTCTCGACTCGTTGCTAATTAAATCCAGGAGTATGTGTGGAGTTAGTGCGGTCACCGATATATTATTATAGGTTACCTATAACCCATTATTTCTACTGGACAAAAGTTGCAACATATGTCCTACCTGGAAAACGATTAATATGCATTTGTTATTATGCATAAAGCCATGACATTGACTCCTAAGTTCCATGATCTAAAAGATTGTTTCACAGTCTTTAATATAACATCAAGAGGATAAATCCCCCTAGGTTTTTAAAGAGGTGGTACTCCTCTATATTTAAATAATATAAAAAAATATAAATATGCCTGAGACGACCATGCTTATTCTTGAAACAAATATTCACATGAAAAGAGTACATGAGAGGACCAGGATTCTTAAAGAAAGTAAATATGTGCATTATAATACAAGATTATGAACCAAGATAGTAAATGATCTCATAAAACAACATTTCTATCATAGTATTCATCAAAGTAAGACATGTTATTTAGAATAAGGAAAGAATATAAGGACTGCATGTGGAATATAACTTTAAATGATCATTCCATTAAGATCCAAAAAATATTTTGATAGAAACATTTGAAATCTCATGCTTAAACTTAAAAGTATGAGAAATAATTAATGTAATGTCCCGAATAGTTCTCTGGGAACCTCAAAAAATAATAGATGTTTTTGTTAAAAAGAATAATATATGTAAAGTTCATAAAAGTTAATTTCATTTTCCCTTAAAGGAGGACTAGGATTGGGCTCTTGCAGACAATGAAATTAAAGAAATGCTTGGATGATCCAGATTATTTTCGGCACGAAATGAGAGCGGAGATATAATAAAGAAATGCACAGAAATATCACAGATATTCAATAATATAACATAAATGTATCAGAGATGCAACCATAAAAATAGATACATAGTAATACATGATTTATATTAATCAAATAAATGTATAGAGATCGTAACAATATAGAGTGAAAGACTCGCTAGAATGGTGGCAACTTATCTCTGAGAAGAGATGTGACGGCTACTCGCATTCACAAAAAGATGATTACAATGAGGCTCTGAAGGCCTTTTTACAATAAAAAAGAATTCCAAAAACCCTAGACATACAAAAACCTAACCCTAGGAGATGAAACACCAAAAGTCATGTTGGCCCCGTTTGGGTAAGTTAGTACATTAACTTCTCGGGGTCGTAACTTTTGCATACAATATTCGTTTTAGGGCTATGATAGATCGTTGGAAAGGTATCATCGAGGTGATTCATTTTGGGGGCTCAATCATGCCGTAGGATATCATTGAGAATATTGATCTCAAAAAACCTTCATTTGGGCCCTCCAAATGGCCCCAGAAGTTAAAAACTGCTATAAATAGTAAATTGCCAAAATTGCAAGAAAATTGTTTTGAGCCAGTCGGAAAAGGTGGGTGGCCACCGATATCCACCTGGATCAATCCTCCCTCCTTAGGAATAAATGGTCTCCATTGCATTGAGTTCCCGGGGGAGAGGGAAAATCATTTGTTGAATCTGCATCTTGGTGAGCTGCTTGTCTTGCTGGAGACATCATGTTGCTCAGTTTGTGGAAATCTGTCATGAACCTGTTGAGGTTGAGGCTGTTCAACAAGTCGAGATACATGAGAGGATGATGTGTAGAAGGAATCTTTGCACTTTGTTGCAG